>JAJKFI010000088.1:523209-536369 GCA_029204185.1 Lerista edwardsae
TTATTATTATTATTATTATTATTATTATTATTATTATTATTATTATTGATAGTGACTCTAGACCTGCCAATTTGTGTCGATTCCTGATTGCTGCACCTCTGGGTGGGGAAAGACTTGAAATCTAAGCAAAGTTGTGTGCTTGTGAGTCACCTGCACAGGTTTTTAGTTAGCTCTCTTCTGAGCCACAGTGTTTGTGAGCAAAGGAAAAGAAAGTGAGCTGAACAACAGGAAAAAATTTCTGGGTTGCTCCTTCTCTTGTCAGCTTACCAAATGCAAACAAAAATTGCATTTCAAACCCCTGTTCTCTTCTGCACATTTGGGACAGCGGTGCCCTGAGGGGAATTCAGGGCTTGTTGAACTTGTTGATGTAGGGCCCAGTTGGACAGGTGATGGGGAAAAAAGCCCCATTGATTAAATGGGAGCTGAAACAGGGCCATTATCTGTTTATAGCTTTCTTCGAAAGGCAAGTTGGTCTCCAAGGCCCCTATTTTCAAAATAAAAGCTAATAATCAGCTTTTCTCTCTTTAAATGAAATAGAAATGGTACTTTTATGTGCCTTGACGTTTGCTTTTGTGTTCTGCAGCATCTCTCTCTGATCAATGCTCTTAAAATTTAAGCATTGCCAGTAAAACTTGGAAAAGTTTCCCGGGGTGTGTGTCTGTGTCGGGGGGGTGGGGGAGATTGGACAAGAGCGCCCTCAGTACTTGCCATATCATTTATGGCTGTTTGGTACCTCACCCCTTGAAGGAGCGAGCTGGCATTTTACACTTTCCAAGGGCTGTCTCTTTTATGGGATAATTGCTGTAGGCAGAATGTAATGAACTGCTAAAATGTGTTCGAAGGCCTTTTTTTGCTCTGCAGTGCCGCATTCTCTCTGCATTTTGTTTGTTGAAGCTAGAGAGAATTTCCAAAGATCAAAGATTCAGGAAAGGTGGACAGTTTGTTTCGAGGCCCCCTCATCATGGTTGTGGGGGGTGCGGTGGAAATAAACAGGATTACGGGGATCAATTCAAAAGAAGTTTACCCTTGGAAAAAGGCCCAGGGGGGCTTGGACAAAATTCAGCTCTGCATCCTTGATTAGCTTGAAGAAGACAACTGCAGGCTTGAGTACGGACTGGACCCCGAGCTTTTACCTTGGCAATAAAAGTTTATTTTATTTCCTCTTCTCTCCCCTAATGGCCGCTATTACTCTGAAACTATCCCGCTATTTTGCACTCAATAAAAAGGCCAAAAAGGAGACTTTTCCTCCCTGCAGGTTGCACTTTTTAAAAAACTCCAAAGCACTTTCCAAGCCACTTATCGAAATTTCAGGCGCTCTCCATGGGCAGGCCATTGGAGTCCAGGTACCTGCATTAGGTCAAGTCACTAGAGGACGAATAAGACCACAGTTTGAGCACAGCATGGGGAGGTTTTCCTGACCACACATGTGCGACAGGCTCATCGATGTACCAGTTGTAAGTTAGCATGTTCACGGCTGTGGTTCCAAGTTTCTAATGCTGAAAATTGACCTAATTTAGGACAGGAATGTTGAAGCTCAACATTAAAAAGACTAAGATCATGGCAACCACTCCCATCACTTCCTGGCAAATAGGAGGGGAAGAAATGGAAGCAGTGACAGACTTTATTTTCCTGGGCTCCAAGATCACCGCAGATGGTGACTGCAGCCATGAAATTAAAAGACGTTTACTTCTTGGGAAGAAAGCTATGGTGAACCTAGATAGCTTAATCAAAAGCCAAGACATCACCCTGCCAACAAAGGTTCGCATAGTCAAAGCGATGGTTTTCCCAGTAGCCATGTATGGCTGTGAGAGCTGGACCATAAGAAAGGCAGAGCGTCGAAGAATCGATGCTTTTGAATTATGGTGTTGGAGAAGACTCTTGAGAGTCCCCTGGACTGCAAAGAGATCCAATCGGTCAATTCTCCAGGAAGTCAAGCCTGATTGCTCCCTGGAAGGACAAATGCTGAAGCTGAAGCTCCAATACTTTGGCCACCTGATGAGAAGAGAGGACTCTTTAGAAAAGACCCTCATGCTGGGAAAGATTGAAGGCAAAAGGAGAAGGGGGCGACAGAGGATGAGATGGTTAGATAGTGTCACCGAAGCAATGAATATGAAATTGGGCGAACTCAGGAAGCTAGTGGAGGACAGGGAGGCCTGGCGTGCTGTGGTCCATGGGGTCGCGAAGAGTCGAACACGACTTAGCGACTGAACAACAACAACAAAGGACAGGAATGATAAAAAAAGGGCCTTTGCACTGGGTAAGATCATGTTTTGTGCATGCAAAAGGGCCCACTTTCCTCATCTGGAAGGTAGTTCCCTGCAGGAACAGGGAAGTCACCCGCCTGAGACCATGGAGAACCCAGGGGGTGGCCCTGCCCATGCAGTAAGATAGGGACAACGTGAGACCAGAGGGGGCGGGCTTAGCGGCCATGTTTTTATACTCAAAATGCTGATTCCAAGCATTTCAGATTGCTTTGCGCGTAGCAAAAACTTACGAAAATAAAACCGTGTGATCGTGGAGTTCCGTATGCAGAACACGTAGGCATGATTAACAAGGTTGATATTAACTTTTACACACGGGCAGGGAGATTTTGATTCGTGAATTCGCGGCAATCCTCCTTCGCGGCAATCCTCCGAGTCAGCCATATTGTTAGACCCATGGAGTTGCGTCGGCCATATTGTTTGACCAGACCACGTGACCAGACCACGGACCAGACAATGGCGTCGGCCATATTGTTTGACCAGACCACGTGACCAGACCACGGACCAGACAATGGCGTCGGCCATATTGTTTGACCAGACCGGAAGTTTCAAGAATATGACGTCATTTCTTCTCCTGTGTATTATAACTCCATGGGAGAACCTTGATTGGGCACGTGGTTTCACGTCACATTGACTATCTTCAAACAGAAATGCAGGACATGAATGTTTTAAATCATTGTCACTCTATCAGCTCATGGAAACTGGGTTGATGGCACCGACATCCTGGAAATTCCTGTGATCTGATCCCTGCACAAAAGTGGGTTTCACACTGAGTGACATGTGGTGAATGTTTTAGTAGAGAGAAAAGATAATTAGCTCACTGATAAGCGCGTGATTTAGAATGCGGCTGCCATAGAGTGGCTCTTCAGTTCCACACCCCTTGCTTTGGTTGTGGGAATGAGCAAGCACCCTTTCACAGCTGTGGAGATACAAGCTCAGAGAGGGTGCTGGGAAGTCTTCTGCCAATCTGTTCCGCCTGCAGCCATGTTGGACTAAAAGCCATGAGACTTGTCACAGTTACGTTAGTCTCAGATGGTGTAGGCTGTCACTCCAGTTGCTGATAACCAAGGACACATGTGCTAATTCACATGTTCAAAGAGCCCATGCATTCTCTTAACATAGGAAGAGCCCTGCTGGATCAGGCCAAGGGCCCATCTAGTCCAGCTTCCTGTATCTCACAGTGGCCCACCAGATGCCTCAGGGAGCACAAGAGTCCACAAGATACCTGCATCCTGTTGCCACTCCCCTGCACCTGGTATTCTGAAGTAGCCTACTACTAATGTAAGGAGGTTGCACAACCCATCATGGCCTATAGCCCACGATGGACTGTTCCTCCAGAAATTTGTCCAATCCCCTCTTAAAGGTATCCAGACCAGATGCCATCACCACCTCCTGTGGCAAAGAGTTCCACAGATTAACTACCCGCTGGGTTAAAAAGTACTTCCTTTTCTCTGTTAATTCTCCCAACCCTCAGTTTTAGCAGATGCCCTCTGGTTCTAGTGTTTTGAGAGAGGGAAAAGAACATCCCTTTATTGACTTAATTTTTGATTGACTCTTTTTAATTGATCTTTGCTTCTCAGGCTGTGACAAGGAAGAGCTGTGATTTCCAGAGTATCTGACAATGATTCATGGAAAGGTTTGGGGGAAAGTATTTTTTTTTTTTTTTGCTTCAAAGTGTGTTAACCGTACAACCAAACTTGGGAATTGTTGTAGAGATTACATGATGCTACAGGCCTACTATGGTAGTGCCAATTGATGCTCACTTGGCAACTTTCTGTAATATAACCTTATTTGTAGAAATAGCTACAGAACATCTCCCTGAAGACAAAAGACAGCAGTAAATCTTGGTAAAGCAACTTAAGGGTCAAACTTGATGTGACAGAGCCTTGACTGGAACTCTTTTTTTCCTTCCCAAAAGCCAGCTGTAAGCTGCAGAGCAGTTTGAATGGTGCAAGGGAGGAGAGATGTAACACTTAAAAAAAAAAACAAACCCCAGTCCAAATTGCTCCCCACCAGCTGCTTTTTGGCATAGAGAGGAGAATGTTCAGGCCAAAAACTGTGTCCCAAAGGTTTCCCCTTTGTGGCCAATAAGTGCTTGGAATGGTGATTTAAAACGCATTATACTTAAATTCTGTGAACCTACATTAGATATTGTTGCAGACCTGGCAGAAACACACATGGGGATGATGTCAGTTACTTGATGGAAGGTGAGGACCCAGCCCCTGCATAAGAACACTAGAAGAGCCCTGCTGGAGCAAGCCAAAGTCCCACCTAGTCTAGCTTCCTGTATCTCATAGTGGCCCACATAGTGGCCCATGTGCTCCTCAGGGAGCACATGAGACAAGATGCCTGCATCCTCTTGCCACTCCCTTGCACCTGGCATTCTGAGGTGGCCTGCTTCTAAAAACCAGGAGGTTGCACCACCCATCATGGCCTGCAGCCTGCGATGGACCTTTCCTCCAGAAATCTGTCCACATGGTTGGCTCAGAAGGCATTTCAACCTTCAGACTGCTGTGGGAGGATGTCCCAGAAGGTTTTTAGAGTCCTGAACCTGCACAGGTGTTTCTGGAAGGCTAGAAATGTCCCAAGAATAAAGAGAAATAGAAAATTGGAGAGGGGGGGGGAAGCAGGGCCATTCATTGCAAACTCAACATGATATTAAATCTTGTCATCTCTTTCTAATTTTTTAAAATGTATTTTTAAAACAGCAGCTGGAGGAAGTCCTGATCCAATTTTCACATCACATTTAATTTATTTAACAACACAATTAATTTGATCCTCAGTCCACAGTGCCTTATGCTGTTGCAATGAAGTAAACAAACAAAATTAAGATGTTAGAGAGGGAAATGTGTGTGTTGTACATAAAGGAAAGCAAGAGCTTTTGAGTGAAAAGGCTCTACAGAGAAGCCAGTGAGGATAAAATGCACTTGGCATATTTTCCCAATGATAGTGGCCATGGCAAAGACTGACACTTTTTAGCTAAGAGCATCATCATATGAAGTTTAATTAAATAGCACAATTATTTCTCTTCTCTGTTAAGGGGTTAGTTCTCTGTGTAGTTTCCATACTGGCAACACAAAAAGTTATGCAAATGTTTTACAGTACAGGAATGTGGTGGTGTGAGTTTCCCCCTTGTACTGTTTCATACGTTGCAGATCACAAAAGAAGCCATAAAAATACACCTCTCTTGCACAGCTGCAGCACAAAGGAAAGGAATGGCGAAGTAGTTGGAGAGAACAAAGGGTGACCTTCATGTGCTGCTTTCGTTGGTTAGAAAAAGAATAGCGGAATTAGTTCAGAGCTCACAGAACTTCCCTTAGTAAGTTGTGTTTTCCACTCTTCAAAAGGCCGAGCCTGAAAGAGAGAATCCTTGAAGCAAGTATTTTGGGACCCCCAAACCGTGGATACTGGTGATGCCTTTTTAAAGATAGGGGAACATTGGTGGTTTTGCTTCAACAAGGTTAAAAAAAAGATTTGTTCATATTCCCCAATCTTTTTAATAGTTGTTCCAGTAATACTAATACTAATACTAATAGTAGTAGTAGTAGTAGTAGTAGTAGTAGTAGTAGTAGTAATGACTACTCTAATGACTGTAACTCGAAGCGGTTTACATAGGCAGACTTTATTCATAAACCCAAAGAAACGTTCTATCTTTCTAGAACTACACACATACAGATGGATCTTTCTGGATTTAGTCCTTCTTTCTGGCCACCCGTTTGTCTTCTTGCTGGCTGATAAGCGGCTTCCCTGCTCCCACCAGAGAAGCAGCTGTCTCAGCACAACTCCCCCTCTCACAAGGCAGCCGGAGACAGCTCAGCTGTTAATCAGTCGCAATTAACGAGGTCTGCCGCTCACAGAGACTTCTGGTAGTCCTGAACTGGCGACCTTCAGATCTTCAGCTCATCTTCAAGCAAACGGAGGCATTAACCCTCTCAACTAAATCTTCTGCCCAAGTATCCATGGTATCTGTGAGTAACTGAAACCGTGGATACCGATCAGTGGATACCAGGACTTGCCTATACGTGTGCAGGAAAATAGTCCCCCAATGACTCCAATGGAAGCATCTCCCTGGTCTTCAATCACTGGTGTGAGCAGCAACAAGCATTCTGCCTGCCTTCAGATTTCCTTATTTTGCCTCTCCTTCCAATTCAAAAAGGGGGAAAACTGCACAAATGCTCCGGGTGAGAAAAGAGTTTCACTTGCTGGACAAATCTTACTTTGCATCAAAGAATCGACATTGGGCGGAAGGGGACCAAATCGATTCTCAGAATACTCGGAAGAGCTTCAATCGGACAACAAATCTTACCAGACAACAAATCTTACCAGACATCAAAGAACCTACCATAAGAGAGGATCTATATGAGAGGAGTCTATATGGCTATTCAGACTGTAGCAATAGCTTTTTCCCCCTCCTATAACAAACTTTAGCAGCATTCAGGTCTAAAAGGTAGTTAAGCACTAGCAAACCTAAGTAATCACTCTCCCCACCCCTTGCAAATAGCAATGTTTTACTAAACAGTAGCAAAGGGAAGGCAGCTTTAGTTAAATCTGCAGATTATACTAATGGTGCTCTGACAGCTTTTATCATTATGCCTTCCAGCAACCACAAAGGCTGTTAGAAGCCACATATCAGTTGCAAAACCTTAATTCCAGAGATAAACACTTTCTGCATGATATATAATCTTCCAGCTTTCATGTTTTGTGTGCTGACTTTGACATTCTTTTTTCTCCTCATATTTTGCCTGTTGAAGGCTGACAGCTTCTTTACAGAGAGTAGGGTGCCTAAGCCTTTGAAAAATGGATTTGCAGCTTGCAAAGTGCCAACCTTACTCCCTTTGGGTCTTCCTCGGTCATTCCCTTCTTAGGTGGATGCTTGAGAGAGCTTCAAATTGTTCCAGCGGCTGACCTACTCGCTCTCCATGGCCTGCTACAGTTGACGCTCTATGAACCATTTACTTGAGAATATGCTGTCCACATTCCTATTATTATCACCATCATTTTAAATATACGTTTTTTTGTAATGTGGCTTTTCAACAGCAGCCACCGAGAGTCTACAAAGCAGCTCACATAGCAAATGAATGGAAGACAAGAAACTGGGTTTGTCTTCTCAAATCTATATATATAAAAATGGATGTGGGTATGAATGTTATGTATACACGTCTCCGTGCCTTGACCCACGGCCACGAAACTTGGCACACACGTTCCTTGCAGCCTGGAAGGAATCACTGTGGGGGTCAGACCCCCCCTACAGCCCCCCGTTTTTCAGGGAGGGGCCGGATCGTCAGGAACCAAGGGGATTGCATTGGACTACAGGTCTGCTGCCACCCTGTGGTCACAGGCGATTCTGCAGGTTATGTGGGAGGGCTCCAGTACCTCAGCTACTACACAGGGACAGAAATGAAAGTGAAACTAAACTGCTGTGCACTGCCTGAGTTGGCCAGGCTGGAAAGAGCAGGCTCCAGAGAGTTCCAGCACCCAGTCAGATCTGAGAGGGGCCTATTTGCAGGGAGCTAACTGGCCACCTCTGCCTGTTATGTTTCTCATACGTCGGGGCTATCCTGCCACACGACCTGCAGACATTGGTCAGTGAGTATGCCTGTTGCATGTGGCTCTTTGACTTGATTCTGTCCCTGTTTCCTCATTCACTTCACAGTGATACTGTGCATTTCGGGTTCCAGGTCATCAGTACTTTATTTCAGGGACGAGTTCTATATTTCTAAATATGGATCTAACTATTTCATTCTTTGGAGGGATGTTTGTATATTTCTGTGTATGTTCTACCATTACTCTGGAACGCCTGGGACTATGTGCCCCAAACGGGCTACACTTCTCCCCCCCGGGCAACGCCGGTCACAAAAAGCTAGTAGTTTTATAAAATACAGAATAGATATAATCTGAAGACGAAGAAGAAGACGCCTCCTCCTCCTCCTCCTCCTCCTCCTCCTCAAAGTGCCAGGATGCTAAGTGGACAGTGTAGTTTTGGAAGCGTCCAATGTAGCCAAAGTACATTTTTTACAGAGACTTCTGCTGTGTTATACAAGTAGGCCATCTTGCTTGCAGTGGTCTATTCTGGCTCATAGTGGCTTTAAGAAATAAGAACATAAGAAGAGCCCTGCAGGATCAGGCCAAAGGCCCATCTGGTCCAGCTTCCTGTATCTCAACAGTGGCCCACCAGATGCCTCAGGGAGCACATACGACAACAAGATGCCTGCATCTTGTTGCCACACCCTTGCACCTGGCATTCTGAAGTAGCCTACTTCTAATATAAGGAGGTTGCACAACCCATCATGGCCTATAGCCCACAATGGACTTTTCTTCCAGAAATCTGTCCAATCCCCTTTTAAAGGTGTCTAGGCAAGATGCCATCACTACCTCCTGTGGCAAGGAGTTCCACAGATGAATTACCTGCTTTTCTGTTCTCACTCTCCCAACACTTAATTTTAGTGGACGTCTCCTAGTTCTGGTGTTGTGGGAGAGGGAAAAGAACATCCCTCTGCCCACTCTATCCATCCCATGCATAATTGTGTACGTCTCAATCATGTCCTGCCTTAGATACCTTATCTTTTCTAGACTGAAGAGCCCCAAATGCTGCAGTCTTTCTTCATAAGGGAGGTGCCCCAGCCCAACTTTCCCAGTTTTCAAGTAGATGTCTTTTGCTGCCTTACTTGGAGATTGAACCTTGGACTTTCTACTATTGAGCTGTAGCCCTTAATGACAACTACGTACTGCATTATTGAATGGAATGGAGCAAGGTCACCACGATTAACGTAAACCTCATTACTTTCAATGTGTCTTAGTCATGGCTAACCATCCATAGCTATAATGCCTGCTTCGGTGATTACTTCAGAAAGGCATCTAATTGGGGAGACTGATAACCCAACCGGCGACCAACAGAGCTAAATGCTGCGTACTGATGCTTCCGAAGCCCTTTCTAGAACCGTTCCAAGAAACAAAAACACGGACAAGCCCTCATGAATAATTGAAAGTGATGTGCTGCCTCTTGAAATCAACAACAAAAATGTAACAGTCCGCTTTTTTAATGGATGAAAAAGTAAAACAAAATTAACTAACTGAATGGTTATAAATTATTCACCTTGGCCTTCTGTTTGCTTACCAACGTATTTAGGGTGGCTTGTTAAAACCTCTGTGGAAAGAATACCGGAGCATTGCTTGGTAAATCTGTTTGGTATTTCAGGAGGGCCCCTAAACCATGGGCAGTTTTCAGGCAAAATAAATGTATCTTTAATGAACAGGTTTGGATGCTCAGTGTCAAATTGTGGTATACATAATTAATTTCAGAAAGACAAAAATGCACGGGATGAAGCAGCAGAACTTTCAGAAGAGGTAACATTTGAAGAAGAAAAGTCTTTGATTCCCCGAACTTGCCTTTGGGGAACAGGCATGCTTTTAATAATAAGCAAGGGACAGTGGTGAGAAGGAGACACTCTGTTGTGGTCTACATAATGCAAGTACTGGGTCGGCCAAATGAGCTTCTTGCTAAGAAAGGCAGGATTTGCAGGGCTGAAAGAAAGTATTAAATGGTTCAACGTGTTTGTGGTTTGTATCAAGCAATAGGACCCAGAATGTACAGCTCTGCCCATGGCTACCCTTTGTGGTGAGCTACCAAAACTACAGGTAGAAACATCTTAGGTAATATTCAGGAACTAGAGTGTTTCTGCCTAAATAAGCTGACAATAAGCTTGCAAGAAGTGAGCTGGTGCAGGCGGACTTCAACGCCCTGAATTGACTTGACTCGCAGAACACGGTCTCAAACCCCACAGCGCCACGTTTCTTTTGATTCAGTGCTAGATGGCTCATGGCTTCAGAACGCCTTTGACTGGGAAATGAAAAAGATCCTCAAGTATTAATATTAACTGCTGTCTGAATTAATGGATTTTCAACTTTTCAAAAGGGCGGCTTCGGACGTCAACTTGAGGTCTTCTAAGCAGAGACAACTGTCAAGACGTCCAAGCTGTTAAGCTCAATTTCTTCAATTCCCATGAAAGTTTATTGAATGGGGAGGGGGGGATGAGATTCCCCATTTGCAGAATGGGCTTTCTTTGTTTCCAGGCACAGCTTCAGACTGTAATACTCTTTGAGTCTGCCCTTAGGCTACAAGTCCTACTGCTTTCTAAAGCAAGATGCTCTAATAGGGCGTCTGTGCTTTTTCATTCGTCTTGACTCAGGGTGAGTTTTCCCTAAGGATCACAGAGAGCACCATGACAGAACCATGTATGGATTATTTGTAGCATGCCTGAATGCATACCAAGTCCAGGTTGTTAAGGACTTGTAGGGAAGGAATTGGTAGCAAGTGCATGAACCGGAATCGAACAAGGAGGGCTGGTTTGATATTTCCGGCTCCCCTGTTTCTAAGATCTCTCCTATTGTGACTTGGCACAGAAATATTTAGATGCACAGCAGGCTGATTGGTCTATCCAGCTTAGCAATGGCAGTGGCTCTCAAATGAGGTCTTTCCCATTGTCCTAGAAGTGATGTTGTGGCCGGAAGTGCCATCATTGTGACCCCAGAGCCTGCTGCTCTCCTGAGAATGGAGCATTAAGTTGGCCTATTTCTCTGCCATTTTCCAATAGCAAAGTGAATCAGAAAGGAAACAAAAAAAGCAAGGTGCTACACGAGCCACCTGAAATAGGCTTGCGATCCACCTAGTGACTCCCAACCCACAGTTTGAGAAACATGGAGCTATTCCTTCCAACCAGGACAGCAGGCAGCTGAGGTCTTCCCCTAAGGATGCCACAAACCCCATCCCTGCCCTGAGCATTCTTTGTAGCAGATTACATTGACTTCTGACCTGGGGCTGTGGGCTCCTAGCACAGAGCTCAGCCATCCACCCTTAATCAGTCCTGATAATGAGGGACTGACAGCGGAGTGGGCTGGTGCTGGCAATCCCACGCACTCCTTCGAAAGTAATTGTAAGAGACGGCGTACGCAAAGGGGAGTCATGCAGCCTGTATGAATATTGCATGCCTCTAGGTCTATGGGTGGTGTGCTAATGAGCCTGGCCAGCAGGCTGCCATATCAGGTTTATTTAAACACAAATTAGAATTGGCCATAAGGCATTTATGTGAAATGATATATTGCAGTTTTTTTGTTTTGCTTTGCTTTTCCCGAGGAGAAGGTTTTGGCCGCTGGGTTGAGTGGATGTGGTGCAGTCTGAAAACTGATCTCCATAGGATGCAGGGCAGTATCTTCCTACATGCAGATCCTACGTTTGGGGTGCACAGTTTTCATGGCGGAGGAGGATTTGTAGATAGTGCTAAGTGTGGTCAGTAAGGCTCTGGCTGGGTCTCAGAGAGGTCGAGAGGTCATTATAAAACTGGCTGTTCCATGTCACGGTGTCCAGTCAGAGCTTTGTAACAGCTATAGGTGTAGGAGTAATGAAAGAAACTGCTCCTTCAAATAATGCAGAGATGACTTGTGGAACTCACTGCCACAAGACAGTTCACAGCTGGGTCCTATCTCCTGCTAGTCTGTAGCATTCAGCACCACTGAAGTGTTTTTTTTTATGTGCCTTTTTGGTCCCCCAACTGGTCTCCTTGGATCCATGCTAACTACCTGAGAACCCAACTTCCTCCAGGATTGAACTCAGGTTGCAGGGAGAGCTTTTGACTACAGTACTGCAGCCTTTCACTCGGTGCCACACGAGTCTCCTCTAAGCATATTTATCTAAGCACTTTTCAACAAACCATACAATGCCATGTTGGAAAAATAAAAGGGGGACAAAACGGTTCCGTGTCCCAGAGGGATTTACAGCCTTAAGAAGAAAAAGAGGGAGACACCACAGGAAAAGATTGTATGTTGGGGGGTTGCATTCCCCCTATTTAGAAATAAAGGTGCTATTTTTCTAGGGGGTAAGATAGAATTACAGCCCAAGTCTTACTGAACAGAATGGGTTTATGAAGGTGCAACCCCAACCTGGAGTTAGACCAGCACAGTTTGGCCAGCACAAGGGCCGCCGTAAAGCGTGTTTGGACCACTCTTGAAGTCAGAGAGGATGGCGCCCCTCTGTGTCTCTGACACCAAGAGTGGTCCAAGCATACTTTACAGTCTCCCTTGTGCCAGCCAAACTTTGCTGGCCTAACTGCGCCGGCCTAACTCCAGGTTAGGATTGCTCCCTGAGCAAGGTAAATTATACCATCTTCAAACACCGCTAGATATAAAGGAAACCCCAGTGTTAGCTAGGCTTGGAGGTCCCTTTCAGGAGAAGGCATCTACTCTCTCCTTGTGAGCTTCCGAGAGGCAACAACTGGCTGCTTTGGCAAGCGGAATGCTGGACTGCATGAATTTTTGGCCTGGTACAAGATGCTGTGGACAAACAAAGCATCTTTAGACGCGAGCACATGTCTCGTATTTGTCAAATTAAACGGGCCAAGAAACCAGACACACCAACTGTGCCCCGCTGTGCTTTCTCTTCTGGACACTGTTGGAAGTAGCCTCACAAGTCACCCTAATTATCCTTTTTAAAATCTCCTATTAGCCAGTGTGAGCTCTTCTTAACAACAGGTCAAAACATTCCTGCAGAGAGTTGACCCTGAACTGCTGTCTAGGAGAGGCAGCACTGCGTGTTGTGACAGGGATGGGGAGGCGGGGATACGAGTGTGTGGGAGCGGGGCCAGAGCCGCAGGACTGTGAAACCCACACTGGATCCTTGGCGCATGGAGAGTTTATGTTTACTTGGCCGTTGCCATGGGAGGATCACCTTTCCATAGGCCTGTCTCTTCGCCCACTGTGCAATGACGGTTCTGCAGCTCTTCTCACTGCTCAGACCCTGAGATTCTTGTTGGATTTTGGCTCTGCTCCATTGTTACTGCTCATCCAGACAAAGTCTACATGGTCTCTCTCTCTCTCTCTCTCTCTCTCTCTCTCTCTCTCTCTCTCTCT
>JAJKFI010000088.1:536379-604968 GCA_029204185.1 Lerista edwardsae
CTCTCTCTCTCTCTCTCTCTCTCTCTCTCTCTCTCTCTCTCTCTCTCGCTCCCCTGCATTTATCACTGCAGATAAATGCTGATTGTGGGGAAAGCAGGGGGCAGGGGCCCCAGAGTCATGCTTTCCCCACCATCCCCATAAAGCACATTTGGACCAGTCTCGGAGTCAGGGAGGATGGCGCACCGTCTGTACGCCGGCCTTTCTGACTCCGAGAGTGGTCCAAACGTACTTCACGGTGGCCCTTGTGCGGGCCAGACTTTGCTGCCCTCACTCTGCCGGCCTCACTCCAGGTGAGGATTGCACTCTCAAGCTGTCCCCAGCTCTGTGTTTCATTCTGAGGATGTCATTAGCATCCGCTTTGGCAGTAGCAAAGTGCAGTCCAAACAGGATATGGAAGTTGGGCCCCGTGCTCATCCCACACGAGGCTACAGTTCTGGAGAGATGGCGACATCCGAGTGTGTGTGAGAGTCACGCTTTGTAATACGTTTATAACCATGAGCAACGGCAAGCCGACTCTGACCGATTAGTATCTTATCTCTTTAAGCTTCCTTGGTGCGATAGTCATTAAGATTGTTCTAAGGCAGAAGAGAAGAGGCTATTAGTCAGATGTTGCTTCTGAAAAGGTGGCTCTTATTCATAAATGAGGTCAGGCAAGGAGATTTTAGGGAGCCACATGATGCTGGTTCCAGCATTTGGGAGGTGCTGGAAAAAGGGAACCTCACCTGGCCTCCGTCACCTGGACAAGGCAAACAGGTGCCAACAGGGAGGACTCTTGTGCAGTGTCTGTGCTGTGTGGCCCCTCCCATGGCATCAGTGGGATATTCGGCCCTTTGAAAGTCTTGAGGCCTTTGCAGGTAAATGGCAAGTCGCTGGAGTTTGCTCTGAGCCTATACGAGGTGATCTCAACACACTTTCTGGATCGGCTGTTTCCAAAGCTAGATGACTTTTCTAGCTCTCCCTGCTGAGGAAACTCAACGGCAAACTTGTCTGGCCAGAGTCACTCAGTTCCCTGGGAATCCTTCCCTGCCTAGCTTAGAAAGATCTCCTAATCTGCAACCTGGCTCATCGCTTGAGAGAGCTGTGTCTTGCTGGTTCTCATCCCAGTGGTTCCCAACAGCCACCTGGAGCAAAATGTGGGGTGTCCTCTGCACGTTTGCCCAAGGCAGGATCCTCAGCCAAAGGCTTCTGAGGGGTTCTGAGGGCTGTTAGCATCATGTTGATCAAATTCCGTGAGCCAAGATCTCAAGCCGAAATCTGAGGCGTAGCAGTTTACACCATTCGTAATTTAAGATGTTATCAGGTTTACAAGGAATTACAAAACTCTTGTCACACACAAATGTGCCCCAGTTCTTGGATCGCAAAGTTTGTATTGGCTCATTAATATCACAACACTGAGGGATATACAAATATTTTAAGTCCAAGAATTAAAAATAAAATCCCCAAGAACTCAGCAGAGCTGAGTAGAAAACTATAAAGCTCTGAAAACGTGTGACGTGTTTATGGAAGTGATTTATTTTGCCAATAACTTCTAAAAGCAGCCTGGTTTTGAACAAAATTATGGCCCTGTTGCATTTCTTTCTTTGTTTTAATAGAGCTTGTACATTTTTTTCGCATAATAACGCAGTCATCGAAGTTAATTCCCCATCCTGTCCATGACGGCATTGGCATTTGCCTCCAAATGTTTTGCCTAATTTCTTTTAGCAGTTGTTACCATGTATGCAATTAAGGCCTGGTAATCGGCTGGTACTTGTGTAGTGTAAACGATCATGTGCAAGCGGTGTGTGCATATGCTCCACTCTGCACCCATAAGCGGGAACCCTGCATTGAGCAGGTTCCTGTCCTTTGGGATGATTGGGTACATGCTGGGACTGTTGCCCCGTGACCACATCCAGGAATTCCTTCAAACAGTATGGAATTGAAATCCACTCCCTTTTCCACCCCCTGTTTCAAGGCTGAAAAATCAGTCGGGGCAGCATTTTGGTGATTTCCAAGCATGGGAGGTTTTTGAGACAGGACGTGAAATCGAACATACATAAGAACATAAGAAGAGCCCTGCTGGATCAGGCCAAAGGCCCATCTAGTCCAGCTTCCTGTATCTCACAGCGGCCCACCAGGTGCCCCAGGAAGGCATGAGACTACAAGATGCTTGCATCCTGTTGCCACTCCATTGCACCCGGTACCAGTAGCCCACCACCTTTGTAAGGAGGTTGCACAATCCATCATTGCCTATAGCCCACGATGGACCTTTCCTCCAGATATCTGTCCAATCCCCTCTTGAAGGCATCAAGACCAGATGCCATCACCACCTCCTGTGGCAAGGAGTTCCACAGATTAACTACCCGCTGGGTAAAAAAGTACTTTTATTGGCAAGAAGTTGCAGCTGCTGCCCCCCCCCCCCATTTTAATCCCTGAGGAACACTGGTCACAATGATGTGATGTCATTGGGGCATCTTGTTCTTCTGGGACAAAAAAAAAGGCCTTTGGTGGCAGCTGCAAGGAATCCTGCTGCTGTGCATCAGTGGTGCTGAAAAAGGCAAGCTGGAGATTTTTTCCTCCAGCCCATCTAAAATGCTGAGCCAAACTTCTCTTTAGAGAGCATTCTAGTCTGCCGTAGTGCATAAACTATGTGGCAATTGCCTTGTGTGCAGAAACTGGGGGGATAGGAGGGAAAGATAATTGCAGAAATGATGGGTTGCCTCGTGTGGCACCGAGTGGTAGGCTGCAGTGCTTCCGTCAAAAGCTCTTCCCCAGGACCGGAGTTCAGTCCTGGTGGAAGTTGGGTTCTCAGGCTCATGGTTGACTCAGCCTTCTATCCTTCTGAGGTCAGTAAAATGAGGGATCCAGCTTGCTGGGGTAAAGGTGGCTGGGGAAGGCAATTAAATGGCAAACCGTCCGCACAGCCAAGTCTGCCTCGTAAACGTCATGAAGTGATGTCACTTCCAAAAGTCAGTAATGAAACGACACTAGCACAGGGGACTTGCTGGCTGGCTCTTCGTTGCATAAGAGAAGTCTCTGATATATATATGTTTAGTGGGGAAAAGGTAATTGCCCCTTCCCCATATTGTGCCATTGCACTGACATGCGGAACAGTTTGCAGGATAAATAATCATGATAGTTCCCTGGCAGAGAGACATGACTCTAACTTTAAGAATGATGTGGAGGAAAAAACAAAGAAAGCACAACACCTGACAGCCTTGGTGTGTGCATGAGTAGGTGTATGAAGACAGTTTTTCAACCTTTTTTGCAAAAAATGTTCCTGACTGACACGGCTTCCTTGCTCTCATGGTGGTTCTTTTGTGGAAGACGCCAGAGTTCCTCTTTGTGCAAAAGTATCAAAGGCTGTGTTTGATGTGAATAGGTGTCGCGTTGGGAATGGCTGTGAAAGGCAAGATTACATGGTGCGGTTTTAATGATATTGTTCTCAGTGGTTGCCCTTGTCTGCTCCTCGGGCGGCAGTCAATATTCAAACAAAAGTTATGAAATTGTGTCGTGATTAGTCACTGCTTGGATGGAGTCAAAACAAGGCACCTGTGAAGCCAAACTCTGTGTTGATGCGCTGGTGCAACAGGCAGTGTTGGGCGCTGCGGTCATTTTGATCTTGGACAGGCTGTAATTAACGCCACTGGAGTGCCAATTAAAATGGTCGTGGTATGTGCAGGATATGCAACAGGAACTCTGTGTAGCCACAATACATGGAGGGGTCAGTGACACACAAAAGCAAACACAGGTGTTTCTGGCAAAGGGGCTGCCAAGTTGGGAATGGGGGCCTGTGCCTCAAAAACCAACCCCCAAGTGACTTGCTGGCAGGTTGTCACAGCCAACACGTTTCCATATTGGTGGGTCACTTGGTGACCGAAGCTGCAGCATCTCTCCAAGAGTAGACCTAACACCAAGGGCAAAGTCTTCTGCCCCCACTAATTCCCTATAGGCTGTGGTGAAATTCAGCCAGTTCTCACCTATTCTGCAGAACCGGTTGCTAATTTTAGGTTGGGAGAGGGAAGAAAGGCAGCGGATGGCCCTGAAGGCCGCCCTGAAGGACATAGAACCGGTTGTTAATTTATTTGAATCCCACCACTGCCTATAGGCATAGGCAGCCTATGAGAGAAGGTGTGCTGCTTTTGTTGATATTTGATAGGTGTGTGTCCTTGCAACCAGCTGGTTGGGAGCTCTGTGAACAGTAGTCAACTCAGGAGCATCAGCTCAACTCAGGCAGCTTTTCTCAGCGTTTATGTCCTGTCGTACCACTTCACGTGGTCCACTGAAATGGAAGTACCACTGGAAAGAAACGGGTGATTATGGCATTGCCAGTTCCTTCTGGATTGGGAGGCTAGATGCAATGCCGCAAACCCCATTAAGAGGTTCAGGGTGGATGGGAGGGATTTTTTCAAACATTGTGAAAAGCATACACCGTTGGCCCGGGGTGAACACCCCGCAGCCCTGTTGCCAATGGTAAGAATCCTGGACTCTTCCAGTGCATTAAGCCGCACACCCCAGATAGCCCCCAGTTTCAAACCCTTGTCCCTCCAACCGAAAACAAGGTGGGCGTTCTCCCCTGAGGATTTTGGTCACATTTTCAGTGAATATGAGCATTTATTTACTGGTTTGGAGCCACCTCGTGAGCATTAAGTGGAGATTTTATGCTTACCAGCATTAAGTAAGGTTCTGAAGAAAAAAAAACTCTCTGCACACCTTTTTAATGGAAGCTATATTCACTTGGCGAGTCCTGGCGTATTTTCGTTAACACAGGTCTTCGACATCTTCATCTGTTTTTTCTTTTCCTCCGTGCACGTACTTTGAAAGGGAGGAAAATATTGGAGGACGGACTTGGGTTATTACTCACATTCGTTTTTCTTTCTCAGCTCTATAAGTGATGAATCATGTTCTCGCGCCAACACAAGCGAGCATTCTGGAAATAATGGGCTAGTATCACTTACGCCGCAGGTAGCAGGGGAGACAAAGGCTTTTTTTCCCTTGTGTTTTTTGGTGATGCCTCTTAAGATAAATTCCCTACCCTTTTGACTAAAGACTGTTCTCATTGATTTTGTTCAATTTTTAAAGAACATTTCCAGCCGAGTGCCTCTGCTGCTGTTTTGGGTAGGGGAGGGAGAGAGCGCGCACGCGCACGGCGTAAGCCTTTCTTCAGGGTAATTGTGGAACGTTTCCATAACCCATCTTGGAAACCAATCTGATGTCAACTGCAAACATTATTTTATTTGTTACATTTCCACACTGCCCTTTCTCAAGGATCTTATGCAAGGATCTTCCTCCATTTATCATAACAACCTTTTGAGGGAGGCTGAGTGACCCAGGATCCCTCAGCTGGGTTGGGGATGGGACAAATTCAGGCCTCTTCGAACACAGCAACTTGTTGACTTCCTGTTCAGTCCTTTGCCTGCCTGCTCAGAAGTAAGTCCCATGGAATTTAGTGGGTCTTACTCTCAGAAAAGAGTGCGTAAGGTCGCAGCCTTAGATAAATTCCCTACCCTTTTGAATTCGTAATTTGTGTACAGCACTATCAGTGCACCTGCTTCTTCTTACAGCATCGCTGGTCCCTGCCCCAAGTTGCTTACAATCTCAGCTGTGACAGAAAGAGGGGAGAAAATAAGAGAGGAAGAGCAAGTGAGGGTCAACTAATAACATGCGTTTGAGTGGGAGCTGCAAGGGGCAAAAAGCAGAATGGATGGGAACATGCTTACCACAGGCATGGTTTGTTAAACTCTCACAGGTGGAAAAAAAAGATGTGCTTGTCACAGAGATGAAGGAAACATTCTTCCAAGCCAAGCTGAGGAATAAAAAAAATCAGAGTATCAGGCTGAAATTTGAGGGACAGGATAAAACCAAGCCTGTCTGGTTAAATGTTGTCTGCTTAAAACAAAAGACACTTTCCAGTATGATCAATAAACCTTGCCCCCCCTTTTTTTGGGGGGGGGGTTGCACTTTAGGCACAAATGCATGTATGCTATTAAATCCAGAGACACTCTGGCCTCTTTAGCCGAATCTAGTGCCTTGGTTTCTTTTGGGGGGGGGGGAAGATGGACAGCAGAAGAGACGGCAGCGAGCCATAGATCTGGGGTTCTCGTTCTCTCGTTGTTCTTACCAGTTACTTCTTTGTTTGACTCATGTAATCCTTGCGGAGTGGAATCAGAGGGCAGATATCTACCGCAAACACAAATTAGTTTTACGCTGCATTAATTGTCTGGGCTTCCTCCAAGGGACCCTGGGAATTGTCACTTTGTGGAACACGACAGATCTTATTAGATAGCCTCCGGAAGCTATTCTCTGGGTACTCCTTGCCAGCCTTGAAAACAGTGTACTCAAATTTGCCAGCCCCGCCATTAGCCCCTTCTTACAAGTGTCCCTCGTCCACATGAGTGAATGTCAGGACTTCCGAACGTTCGGCCAGGGGTATTACTTTCCCCATGTGGTGAACCACTTAAAGTAGTTAGGGAAATGTACCAGAGCTTCCCCAGGCACCAGCATCTCATTGGTGGTACTTTAAGAAGCCCCCTTCATCTCTCACAACACCAGAACCAGGGGACATCCACTAAAATTGAGTAGAACAAACAAAAGAATGTATGTCTTTACCTAGCACATAATTGTTCTGTGGAATTCCTTGGTGCAGGATGTGGTAATGGCTTGATAACTTTAAAAGGGGATTTGACAGATCTATGGAAGCTCCATTGCCACAGCTATGTCAGTGCTGGACGGTTGGTTAGGATTGAGCCAACCCTGCTGAACTCAGTAAGACATCTTCAGGATAAAATGCATGAGCTCAGGTAACATGCCCTTAAGGCAGTGCTTCCCAAACGTTTTTGACTGGTGGCTCACCTGTGGCCCCATACTAACCTTGCACTGGTTGGTGGGCACCATCCTGCCCTTTCCTGCAGGCAGGAAAATGCTTTGGGCTGGCTGGCCCTGGGACGCTGCTTGGCACAGCGCCTTTCCTCCTCCTGCTGTGTCTTGGAGCCTGTTCCATGCCATACGGCACTGCAAGCACAATAAAGATGTTCACTTGGCAGAGGCAGGCATGACTAGGAGCATCAGGCAATCCATAAGGCCATCTATCAATAAACAAACAGCTTTGCCTTCTACAAAATGGACATTTGGGACTGCAAATAACCAACTGCAATTTCTCTTCCCCCCTCCCCAAAAGGCACAAGACAACCATAATGGAATGTCACCAGAGCTTCAACTCCCCTTGCCAATTAACCTTGCCTTCCCCAATTCTGAATTCTCCATCATGTTTTTTGCCATGCGCAACACAATGGTTTCTTTAACTCACCTTCATGTTTTCACGAAGTGAAACAGAGATGCACTATCTATTACCATATCCTTCTATTTTTATGTGTTTGCTTGCTTGCACTTAGATTCATCAGCCATGTTTGTTTTTCATTATCTGCTGGAAGACGGTACTCATTTGTTCCTGGCTTTCAACAGATGCATCATGTACATAACTCTGTTCTGCTTCTAGAGAAAGAGTGAGCTTTTGCAGATCTGCAGGCCATTAGAGATGGATCTAAAATCCGTAAATATTATAAGCTTTCCGTAAGGGAAAGCCCATGCTGAACATAATTACAGTGGTCTACACAATAACAATTACAGCACTGTTGAAGTGTGGAAATTCATATATTCAGGAGCCGCCTTGATAGTGAAACCAATCATCCTACAGTAATTTCCATCAAACGAACAGAATTGGTTCTTAATATGAAACAGAATTATTACCCAGAACTGTTTTGTTAGCCTCAAGGATTTTAGATGTCCAGGCCAAGCCCGGGATGATTACTCTATAATTATTAACTGAAAACATTTTGTTCTTGCCTGCTGTTTTTCGCATTATAAACCTGAGGTAACTGCTCCCAGAGTAGATGCTTTATTTCAAGTTTGCTTAACCCAGTTTCAGCAGATATAGTAGCAAATCACAGACTTGCTCAGCGCACTTTGGAATGTGTTCTCTCATTTTGATTTCACCGTTTGGAAACAATAATTATAACCTCTGTATTAAAGCTTCCCATGCACTATGTCTGTAATCCTTACAGCAAAACTTCATGGAGGCCAATATGATTTCTGTTTGAAAGGAGGGTAGGCTAATAGCTGGAGTAACTTGCCCCCAAACCCCTCTTGGGCTTATGGCAGAGGAAAGATTTGAACTAAATAAAAAGCTTACTGGTTCTCCGCTCCATCTCAGGCACCCAATCATATACATTTTTGCTTGAAATTGAGTGCCAATGAATTCACTGGGACTTACACTGGAGTAAGAATGCCCAAGATTGCAGGGTCAACCACTGGGCTGGTGATTTTCAACCTTTTTTTTTAACTGCATGGCACACTGACAAGGCACTAAAATTGTCAAGGCACACCATCAGTTTTTTGACAATTGAGAAGGTGCACTGAGCCGCTGCTGGGGGGCTCACATCTCCCATTGGCCCTACAAGTGAATGACCCTTCCCAAACTCCTGCACCATTCACAGCACACCGGTGTGCCATGGCACAGTTGTTGAAAATTGCTGCACTAGACTTTCCTACCAACATTATCTCCCATCCTCTTGACTTTTCCTCGATATTCCAGGTCCCTGAGGGTGGTTCTTCCTTTCCTTGCAAGCTCAAGAGGCTGGACCTTAGATGTTGCAATGCTCCGTGTTTAATATGATGTCCTGTTATCCTGATGCCTCCCTCTCTTTCTCTTTTTCCCTGCTAGTGGTATTTGATGATTGTCGAGGAAATCACAAATTGAACTTTGAAACGTCAAACCCAGACTTCAAAGTGGAACCCAATGGGGCCTTAGTTGCACTGAGAAACTTATCAGAAGCGGGCAGAACCCTGTTCGTCCATGCCCAGTCAGCCCAGGCTGAAGATACAGCTGAAGTATTGATCGCTGTTGGAAAAGAGACCCACGGCTTTTTAAAGGTAAGATGGAGGCAAATGCTGATCAAGCATTGCCAAAGAAGATGGAAATCCACTGGGGTTACATGGGGATGCCGTTTTGCCACTGCCACAGAGGAAGTAGGTTGTCCTTTGCATTGGGCCTCTCAAGATACCTAGGAAAGAGGGTTTTTGTTTCTTTGAACAGTTACAGGCATCCAAGCCTTGGCTTAAAGATAAACTGAGAGAAACAGTGATCAGTTTGTATTGAATTTAAGCATTAAGAGCTGGGAAAATTCACATTCTGAACTAGGCAATGATGTGTTTTGGCAACATTGATGCTCCACACAAGCTATTTGGTATTCTTGTGGTATATTTAGCAAGAGTTCCTGCTGAATTCAGCAACACTTACCTAGAGTAAGTTGCTTGGATTGTTTCCCCACCACCACCAGACTTAACTATGGGTGTTGCAAGCCTTCTGCTAGGAAAGGTTTAACATCCTCAACTTCCCTGTTTGGGTGTTTGTGAGCAGAAGCAAGCAGAGCAGAAATGTGCCTGTAGAAGTCTGGACTTTTGCAAGCAAATCAAAATGCTTTTTTGTTCAATGTTGGCAGATCTTTGTGAGCCAAAGCTGGACACTTTGGCAGGCAAGTCTGAGCCTCGGCAAAGGGATTGAGTTGCCAAGGTTGGAGCTTTTGCAGCCACCTGCTTATAACATGGGCAAAAGATCATCTCTGTTTAAGATCAAGCACTGAAATGCTTCTGCGTCTCCTGTTCTGTGCGTCTGATGCTTTCAGTTCCTTTCTATTTTTGCAAGATGTCTTATATTGCTGCAATTTCAATAGAATTTCAGCCTTTGTATAGGAAGGATGGAGGTGCTTTTGCAAACTGATTGAAATGTTTACTTCACATGCAACCGCTGAAGAAAGGAACAACGGAGATAGCCTTCATTTCTTCACCATGGCATTTAGCAAAGTGGCACTCCTGACAGTGACTTACAAGACAATTAAGCCCAGTATCTTTACAGACCTATAATTTAGAATGACAAAGAAGCCATAATGAGGAGGTTATAAAGGATGAACAAGCCATTGTTTTGCTGCACTATGTAGCTCCTTTTGGCAGGAAGCAGTTTCCTTACATTTCCAGCAGGCAGGGTACTTGCACTTAAAATGTTGAAGAGAAAATCTTACGTACAAAGGGGGATGCTGAGCAAACTTTTAAAACTCTTTTTCTTTCTGATGTGTTTTGATGCAACCTTTGATCTGTAGTGTGGCTTGTGTGAATTGAGTGGGCTTGCAGTGTGTGTTTTATTTCTGTGTGTGAATCTATTTTGGCCCGTACAGGCGCAAGCACTACACCCATTCTGCAGTCTCAAAAACAGCTAAAAGAACTTCCATTCTAGAGTATAATTGCTTTCCTCTTCCATTAATGACTGTCAGGGACATTCTTTTGCCACTGTTACTTTGGCCCTTTGGATCATGCTTGCTTGGATGCTGTGCAGGTATTGTTAGATATTTTGATCTATAGGGTAGAGTTCCCTTAAAGCAGTGGTCTCCAAACTGGAAACCCCTGTGCAACAAAAAATCCCTCCTTGTCCCAAGCAGTGGCACCTGAAGGCAGGTGTGCAGCTACAGTGGTGCAGGGGGTTAAGGTTGCGGCAGGCAACACGCTTTAGGGGGGCAACAAGCTGAGCTTGACACTAGTGGCCAAAATGGCAACAACCTTGGTAATACTATCATGTTATATATCATCGGAAAGGTAATTTCATTCAGAATGCATTGAAACAAACCAGAGTGCAATACCTTTATTCTATCAAATGTAATGACCACAAAACGTAAATGAAAATATAGCTGTCATGTAAAAATTACAGTTTGTTAAAATCGTGATTTGTAGGAAAAATACTGTCTTGTTCTATATCGTTCAATGCAGAATTTCATGCAGAATGCAATGAAACAAACTGGAATGCAGTATCTTCATTCTATCAAATGTCGTGGCCAAAAACCCCAAGAAAGCAAAAATACAACTGTGGCGTCACTTCCTGTTGTGATGTCACTTCCTGTTGTGATGTCACTTCCAGGGCATCATTTTGCCATCTGCACCGGGCTACACCTTCATTAGCTACGCCCCTGCCTGAAAGATATTCTACAGCCCCAAAATGTAGAAAACGGTCATTCATAAAGCACAGTGTGGCTAAGCCCAGCCTCGAAGTTGTTCCCCTTTGGCCTTGATGGACCTAGGGATAGGCTCTGAGCTTCATATCTTTAGCTGTCCTGAACTAGACCCTTTATCCTTTTAATTCAGGATTTTTATTATCCTATTTGGAGAAGGGATTTGAAATGGAATGGAGAGCCTCCACTCTGTGGCGAAGTTATGGCCCCTCCTTAATGCTCCATGGAATGTACTGTATTGTGATACTGATGATCTTGGGGGAGACACCAGACTACGACAGTCAGTGCAGTTTTCTGTGCTGTCTATTTCTGGCCCGCCAAGTGTTCCCTCCAAAGTGATTTAATGATAAGCTCGGCCACTATTCCAAATGCCTGAACATGCCAGTCTGCAAACTGCACTCAGTCTCCATATGTGGGTAAGATTGATCTTGGCTAAGAATAGCTCAACTTGGAACCTTAGCTTGTTAGTCTAATTTGGTAGGGTTAAGAATAAGCATATGCTGGTACGTGGCTCAGCTCTCAATATGCAGACTTAGCAGAATAATGAGTGTCTGAGTGCATTTTGAGCATTTCTCGTCAACTGTGCCTCCTGCTCCATTTTGGAAGGCTTGCAGTCTGCGTCTGTGAAAATCCCATCATTAATAGCTCTATTAGCTGAAAACGTGACTCATAAGAACATAATAAGAGCCCTGCTGGATCAGGCCAAAGGCCCATCTAGTCCTGCTTCCTGTATCACACAGCGGCCCACCAGGTGCCCCAGGGAGGCATGAGACAACAAGATGCTTGCATCCTGTTGCCACTCCCTTGCACCTGGTACCAGTAGCCCACCACCTTTGTAAGGAGGTTGCACAATCCATCATTGCCTATAGCCCACGATGGACCTTTCCTCCAGGAATCCATCCAATCCCCTCTTAAAGGCATCAAGACCAGATGCCATCACCACCTCCTGTGGCAAAGAGTTCCACAGATTAACTACCCGCTGAGTAAAAAAGTACTTCCTTTTATCTGTTTTAACTCTCCCAACCCTCAGTTTTAGCGGATGTCCCCTGGTTCTGGTGTTTTGAGAGAGGGAAAAGAACATCCCCTTATCGACTCTATCCCTTCCATGCATAATTTTGTATGTCTCAATCATGTCCCCCCTCAGGCGCCTCTTTTCTAGGCTGAAGAGCCCCAAACGCTGCAGTCTTTCTTCATAAGGGAGGTGCCCCAGCCCCGTAATCATTTTTGTCGCTCTCTTCTGCACCTTTTCCAGCTCCACTATGTCCTTTTTGAGATGCGGCGACCAGAACTGGACACAATATTCCAGGTGCGGCCTTACCATCGATTTGTACAATGGCATGATAATATTGGCTGTTTTATTCTCAACCCCCTTTTTAATGACCCCAAGCATGGAATTGGCCTTCTTAATTGCTGCCGCACACTGGGTCGACACCTTCATTGAATTGTCCACCAGCACCCCAAGATCTCTCTCCTGAGCTGTCACAGACACTCGGAATTTCACTCACTCGGAATGGTCTCTGGTATTTTGGCTGGCAAACTGGAGAACCTTTAATTCTGCAGAATGACATGTCCAGTGGTCTCAAGATGCAAGATCCTGTTTTATTGCTGAACCTAAGCAGGTTTGGCCTATCAATAGCCTGGAGGACAAACTGCATGGGGAGCATTAGCAATGCTCCTGGAATTAACCCAAATGTCTTCCCAGATTCTGGAGTGTCAAATTACCTGATTTGCTTCCAAAATGCATTAGAAATTCTCCTTTGTTCGGTGTTTTTTTTTGGGGGGGGGGAATCAATGTGGGTGCATGCACAGTTCACCCCAGCTTGTCACCACGATTGTTCAGTGGCATGTATAAATGTGCCAATCAGTGCTTCTTTGTTTATGGTGGGCTTGCCTTCTCCCAGCCATATGGCACCTACGTCTAGCCAAAGGCTCAGTAACTCCAAGTGGATTTGCCACAAATGCGAAAGGGTCCCCTGATATGTTGGAAAGCTCAATGGGTCAGCCAGGGGCTTTATGCACACATGTATTTCCATGCACTGATAAAACATAGTGGGGAAAAAACTCTCTCTATATGACATTATGGGTTCTGTGTTGCACAGTGCCTTCATGCTCATGCATTGACACCAGAGATGATGTATCTGTTTCTGGCTCCAAGATGTGCATTTGGGATATCCGGAAAAGGCAGATGGACTTGGATGAATTGCAAGGTTAGCAGCTTGCAGAAACAGAAGCTTGATTGTGCCCAAAGACCCAGATAGGTCAGTGACTTGCCAAGGACAGGCATCTGGAAATAGGGGCTCAGTCTCTGGTAAATTGAGACAGTTAGAGCATGTCATCAACTGTGAAGACAAAGTGACTGTGAGCAAAAAGCTTCCTGGTCCCTTAATCCTTGTGGCACAGCAATACCACCACTTATTTTTTGCCACCATCTGTTAATCCTGTTAGTGGCTATAGGAAGCAATTAGAAAGCTGAACGTAGTTTTGCTTCATGCATCACTGAGGCCGTTTCCAAGCAGATTCCAAGCACCTTTGCAGATGGAGAGTGATACACGGGCAGAAAGAACATAACATGGCTTTTTTGTCTATGCTTTTGAGTCCCTTCTGCAGCATTCCTCAAAATCCATACATGGGCTGCAAGCCACAGAGGCAGGTTTTGCACAACTGGAGTTTCTGACTTGAACTCCCTTGCGGAACTTGTGCTCAATGAACCTCCTGCTTGGAATGGCAAAACTCAGGGTGTTGTCAAGCATCCGGAAGGCCATGACCACAGGGGTAATGGACTGTGTTTTGGTGTGGTGGGTCACAACTTGTGCAGGCCTGTTTGGAGATTGACCACCCAAGAGCTTCAGAGGCCCAGAGGCCCAGAACACTCATCCCACACACAAGCAGAGAAGAAGTTGAAATAGAGGACTACAAAGCTCCTGGATTCTTTTCAGGCTCCTGGTGGAAGAAAAAAACGAAGAAAGTAGCTCAAGGCAAAACCACAGTAGTCTTTTTTTTTCTCGTTTAAGCATCAGGCAGTGAAGTTCAGAGCAGAATAAACAAAATTGCCAAATGTGAATGCCACCGAATGTTCAATGGGACTTACTCTCATGGAAGTGTTTATTGGATTTCAGCCATACGATGCAAGTCTGTGCATGCTTATTCAGGAGGAAGACCCGTTGTGTTTGGTGGGACTTACTCCCAGGAAAGTCTGCAATGTTTCCTATAATGTTTTGTCATATAAGAACCTAAGAAGAGCCCTGCTGGATCAGACCAAAGGCCCATCTAGTCCAGCTTCCTGTATCTCACAGAGCCTACCAGGTGCCCCAGGGTGGCATGAGACAACAAGATGCTTGGATCCTGTTGCCACTCCCTTGCACCCGGTACTCTGAAGTAGCTTACTACTAATATAAGGAGGTTGCACAATCCATCATTGCCTATAGCCCACGATGGACTTTTCTTCCGTCCATATCATGGAGGGCAACCAAAGCAAAGAGCAAGACGTGAAAGCAGTGGCTTCCTTTCTCAGTGGTTCCCTAGCCACTGGGGTCCAGTGGATGTATTACTTCTGAACGTTTCAACCAACTAACCAATCAACCAACCGACAGTATACATATACTGCTTTTCAACAAAAGTTCGCATGTCCAGGATAATAGGAGATGTGTTGACTTTTGCCACGTTTATGTTTCTCTGTGTTTGTGTTAAATGTTTAATATTTAAATGCTTTTGGGTTTTTTTTATGCTTTTAATTTATTGTTTGTTACATTGTACTTTTATGTTCTTTGTAAGCCGCCTTGGGCATTTGCTTCAGGATGGGAAAGGAAGGGTATAAATCCTTTATTTATCCTTTATTTACCTTTTTACCCATTGTTCTCTGTCAGTGTTGACACAAAATCCAGCTTGGCATGGACTCTAATTTTGGCAGAAACTTTTGAATCATGTCCCTACATCCCCTCTTCCCCTTTCTACTCTTATAGCTCAACAAGGATAAATTCAGCACATGCAATTTCTCAAGAAAGGAAGTCTGGGGGAAAGAAAATCTAATCCTTTTAAATAGTCATGGATCTTGCCTGTGGTATATTTTGCCTCCTAGAGGACTGGTGCTGTGATCGCTGTAGGATGCCACACTCCTATGTACTTAAAAGGGTTGTGTTTTTGCATCACCACTCAAATAGGGTTTAAATGTTTAACTTCATAGCCGCGGAAACGTTTTTGAACAATAGCTCTTAATCACAGGAGAGAATGGCTTAATATTTAATGGGGCGTCTTGTACAATGGATGACTGTGGCACGACCCGAGAATTGGGAGATGGCCGCAGTTGGTTGGTTGTTGCTGTTTTGTAAAATGCGAGCACCAAATTATGCATGAGGCCCTCTTGAGCAGCTGAGTTTGGCTCCTGCATTATCTTCTGAAACTCAGTCGATCAATGGGGTGCGTGTTTTTCAGCGTAGCACATTTTACAAGTAGCCCTGCTGTTCTTGTTTGTGAACCAAAATGGACAAACGTAACGTTTGAAATGAGAGCAGACTGATGTACTTTGAAGACAGATTTGGCTTATATGCCATTTTAAAAGAGTAAAAAAAAAAAAAGCATAATCCTCTAGGCTTTGTAGCAGAATGGAGAAACAATTGGAAGCCACTTTTTTCTCTCTTCATTTTCAGGCATTATAGGAGTCTGGACTTTATTACTTCAGGTTGCACGGCTGGCTTCCCTTGTGTGTTCACTCTCAATCCAGCCGTCCTATTTTATTACACTCTCCTGATGGTTATTCCATTGGCTCACTCCCAAGACCTCCTTTTAACTGTCATCAGGTGGATGTGTCTGGCCAATGAACAGATGAGGACAAATCCCAGCAGAGTGCTGCAATCTTCATCTTGACCCATTTTCCAACAGAGTCTTCCTTGTTGCTTTTGTTCAGTGGCTAAGTCGTGTCCGACTCTTCGCGACCCCCTGGACCACAGCATGCCAGGCCTCCCTGTCCTCCACTAGCTTCCGGAGTTCGCCCAACTTCATGTTCATCGCTTCGGTGACTCTAACCATCTCATCGTCTGCCGCCCCCTTCTCCTTCTGCCTTCCATCTTTCCCAGCATGAGGGTCTTTCCTAAAGAGTCCTCTCTTCTCATGAGGTGGCCAAAGTATTTGAGCTTTAGCTTCAGGATTTGTCCTTCCAGGGAGCAATCAGGCTTGACTTCCTGGAGGATTGACCGATTGGATCTCCTTGCAGTCCAGGGGACTCTTGATTCTCCAGCACCATAATTCGAAAGCATCTATTCTTCGGCGCTCCGCCTTCCTTATGGTCCAGCTCTCACAGCCATATATTGCTACTGGGAAAACCATAGCTTTGACTAGGCGAACCTTTGTTGGCAGAGTGATGTCTCGGCTATTTATTAAGTTGATGGGGCTCCTCGGATCTGCACATCCTGTTTAGCAGGCGCAAGTCCGAGCGCCCTGCTGCGGCCCAGATTGGGGCTGCACAGCTTGGGTTAGGATCCGGCATAACTGCTAGATCACAGCTCCTCCCCATTCCCAGGCTGCCCTGCTGTGGGACCTCCCACCAGGTTCCTCCCTCCCTCTGTCCCTCTTCCTTTCCCCTGCTCAGTAAAGCCTTCGTGCTGTCCACTTGGTCAGCACATGGGTGGCTTACCTGCCGCTGTCCTTGGTGCACCTGGGCCAAAGCTGCTGACTGCATTGGCCCAGTGCCACTTTCACTGGTGCAAGTGTGCCTTATGGTGCATTTATGACAGCATTGGGCTGATGGATTGCATCCGCCAATCATGGGCCTTGGATTGCTCTATGAGACAGTTTTCCCGTGTTGCTTTTTAGCACACCTCCCAGCAGATATTAGTTACATCATCCCCAAGTCCTACTGTCCTTGTTCTGACTAGTTTACTGAAGTGCTGCTGATCATTTGAACTGGGGAGCGCAAGAGAGCTTGAAGGAAACATGCCGGTTTAAGTAGTGTCTGGATCACAGCCAGAACCAAGCTGCACTCACTTTGTGTTGCACTTCAAAGTTGAGCAAAATATATAAATCTTTTTTTTTTACATGACTTTCTAATGTATTAGGTTATTCCAACCTAGTTTGCTGTTGGTAATTATTGTTCCGTCAGCACAGAGTGCATTAGGCTGTGTTTGTAGATGGATTTATTAATTGAAAGTGTGTTTCAAAAAGATCACGAGTTTCGGTAAGTGTCTTGATGAAGTCTTTTTCAGTGTGTGCATTGGAAAGAAAGAAGGTGGCCATTAATCTTGACCTCATGACAAAAGGCACTTACTTAGAATTGGCAGGAAGCTTGTCCATCATTAACAGATTACAGGAACATGCAGAAGTTGATTCAATCAAAAAAGATGCACACCTATAAATATAGTACTCTTTGGTGAAGGCTGTAAATAAGGTAAACAAGGCAATCTGTAGGTGGTGTAATTATGCATGCAAAAAATGAGCCAGCAGAGGTTACCAGGTGCAAACCTGGAGACCTGTTCGTTTGAAAGGCACCATGGAGCCAGCGCACATTGCCTTTGTGAAAGGCAAACACAACAGCCAGCGCACACTTCAGTGTGGCCTCTGCCCTTCTCTGCCATTGGCTTCAGTTTTGCTTCTAGGTTGGCCTGGGGTAAGTGCCCGATGATGGGGCCATTTATTTAAAACAGTTCTCTATGCCACTTCTAAGGCAGCTAACCACAAATTTTAAATGATCCATTTAAAACCAGTTTTCAGACCCATCCTGAACTGTCTGGCTCCCTGTAGGAGCAGTGATAGGCAAATGGCTCATTCTGCATCCTGTGGAATCTGCGGCAGCTGCTGGGGTCTCCTGGGGAGAAGGGGAAGGCCACGCCCCACAATGGTGCTGTCCAAGTCTCCACTGGTTTGTTTGCCAGCGGTGGCTCGAGCAGCCCTTTGTCAGGCTGCCCACTGTCAGGTGGGGGATGAACCTGGTGGGGGAAGCCACCGCTAGGCCCCATCACCACCCCTGCTTGTGCCTCACTGGGTGCCAGCTCTGCTGGACCACGAAAAGACAAGAAGAGGGATGTATTTGGGATTGAGTTCAGCCAACAGAAGCCAACTCGGATAAATGTGGACAGTTGGTGTGTATGAAGCTGTCCTTCCTGCTCAACCTGGCAGAGAAGTTACGTTATTGCCGACACCCTCACCTTTAGAAGTCGCTAAGCTGCTTTGCACTGACGACGTGGTGACAGAGTTACTAATGCATTTCAGCTTTGCAAATGCATTTGAACGAGCTCGCCCGCTGCATAAACCTCACTGTTGATTATAAATATTTTCCTCTTTGCTTAGAGGCAATGATTTATTAATGCACGTTGGTTGCTCTGTTCAAAGTGGAGCTTTCACATTGCCTTTTTCTACACCTCACTGGAGAAACCCAAAGCTTTCATGAGGCTCTAGTGCCTCCCCCACCCCACCCCCAAAAAGTGCATGTGTGAGTTCTTGTGTAAATTATACAACTAAATGCTCTGGTTTAATTCAAAACCATGAAAAGTGTGGGGGGGTGTAACCCAAATATTTTGGTCTTTATTGGAAGCCATTGTGATTTAGTGTAGTGTTTCTCAAACTGTGGGTCAGGACCTGCTTGGTGGGTCGCAACCTGATGTCGGGTGGGTCACGGAAAGCTGGGAGCCACCACCTTGGAAGATGCAGGCCTGAACCTTGCTATATTCCTTTTGTGAGTGTTAACAATTTGAATGTTCAAGTGAGGGTTTTTTAAACCTTGTTTTTAGTTCAGTACTTTTGCATAATATTTTGTCCTCATCTTGCTTTCTGTCAGGGGTTTTTCATGGTTGTGCAATTGCTGCCGTCCAAGAGTGGCAGTTTGCATTCCAGGAGTGTCATTGGATTACATCACAACAATGGCACTTCTTGCTTGGCGATGTCACTTCCAGCCATGACATCACTGCCAGTGTGTCCCGACATGAGTGCCGTTCTAAAAAGTGGGTCCCAGTCTGAAAATTTTGAAAGCCACTGATTTAGTGGATAAAATGTTGGACTAGGATCAGGGGGATTGGGATGCAAAGTCCTTCTTGGCCTTGAAATCACAGGGTCATTTTTGGCCCTCTTAAGATACTTCCTGGCCAAATCTTTTGTCCAAGATTTTCATACATGGTTCACTCACTTTTTACAGGGGAGGGAAGTGTCAGACAACTTCACCGTTCATCCATTGTTCACCTGTCTCTTCCTGTGGTTAAATGATCACATCCATTAATAGTGAAAATCAGTGTCCTTTATTCAGAAGGACACTCAGAACTTAGTGCCTGCCTGCCTGTGCATGGCAGGCAGGCAGAACTAAGTTCTGAGTGTCCTTCTGAATAAACATCAACGGCAGGATCTGCGGGAAGGAGGCGGGGCCTAGTGGACTCTGGGAGGGGGAAGGGGAGAAGCCAGGGCTGCAGCTCCAGTGCACCTTGGCTTCCCCACAGAGACTGGGAGTGCACAAGGAAGGCATTGTGCAAAGGCAGGGTAAGTGGTGAGACAGCACACAGGGCTCACCTCTGTCACTGCCTGCTTCCTCCAGGTTGTGCAGAGGTCTGAGCATCTCTGCAGTGCTGCAGATCTTGCATGTATTTTCTCAGGAGTAGGCCCGGTTTCATTCAACGGGACTTCCTTCCAAGTCACTGTGCATAGGAAGAAGGTCTGCAATGAGCCTTGCAGGACTTGGGGTGTGATAAGTCCCACACCTGCCCACTGTCGTTGCCCTTTTTTAGTGTCACCCTCCATGTGTTGCCCAGAGTGGTCCACACTCCCTACTCCATTAATAAAGGGCATGGAAATCTGGCGCCCTCTTCCCATGCTCTGTGAATGGCCCCACTTAGCTTCCCCCCCCCCACTCTCCCATTAGCTGTGTCAGGCTTTGGGTTCTGGATCACAGCTGTATTCCAGCTCATGCTCCCCCAAAGGCATAACAGCAGAGTCGAGAAAGCTCTGAGCCACTCAGGAGTCCCCGGGTGGTGGAATCTGCCAGGCTTCCAACTGCTCTCTGTCATTTCAAGCAGCCACAGGCAGTGGGATCGGATCTGACAGATCTGTTCCACATAAAGTGATATGCAGCGTAGGGGGAGACACCTACTTAGGAGGGGAGGGCAGCATCTCAGAGGACAGCAAGCAAAAGTATTTGTTTCTTGCTCATAAAAGTTACAGGAAACTGCTCTAAGCCATTTGCCAGAACTTATTTTCCTTGAGGTCTAATCTAGCTAGAAGCTACTTGGGAGTAGAGGGAAAAGTAAGCTGAAAGCAATCTACAAATCGTAAAGTGTATGTACAGTCACCCAGCATTTGCTAGAGTAATTGACATGACCTGGGGTAATGTTCTCCTTCTCTTTCTTTTTATAAAGTAATGTGGCATTTTATTCAACAATATCTCTCTGCTCGTAGGGTGTTTTTTTTTTGTGTGTGTGTGTGTGTAGATAGGTAGGCGGCAAGATAAAAATGACAAATGCAAATTCTGGTGTAGCAGAAAAATGAAGAAAGAAAAGGATGGATGTATTTCCACATGAACTTTTTCCTGGGGGGTTCACCATGAGATGGAACTCTGTGCAGTTCCTCTGCAGCTCGCAGTCTTGTAATTATCCCTGCATGGTGCACTGTTACACACCTGTTGGTTGCACATTTGGGGAACATGCACTGTGACAAATGGAGTATGAATAGTTTTGGAATGCTTCAGAAAATGCCACTTCCCCCTTCAAAAATTCTCAACTGATTTGTAAACTTGGTTGCACAACATTAACACATTTTAAAATTCTATCTAGACATGAATTAATCTGCACACAGACCTAAACAAACACTTCCCAAGCAGGACTTCAAAGCATCTGGTGGCTGCAACTTTAAAATTCCTCTTTGGAGGTCTTTGTTAAGCTGCACATAAGCTCTTATTGGTGTTCACGACTCGGAATAAAAAGAGAGATTTGAGTTAGAAAGTATGGTCATTTTTCATTTTCATAAACCTTTATTGGCATCAAAAAAGAAACAAAAAGCATTTACAGTAATCAATCGGAAAGAAGAATAAGGAATAAGACAAATAAAAAGGGGAAAGGATAAAGGAAAATAAAGAAATTAAAATAGTACATCAAGGGGTGTTTTGACTTAAGGACCATTAATAAACATTCCACCACCGCATTGGTAAGGGACACATGACCGCCACCCAAAAGGAGAGATGGTGTCAGTCGGTGAACCGATGAGTGAAGACACTAAGGGTTCAAGGTAATTTACACACAGTGCTTGATAGCTGGGACAGTGACACAGAATATGTGCCATAGTGTCCCAGCACAAAACCAGCAAAACCAGCACAACCTGTTTCCTCGGGGGATGTTAAGCAATCTACCCGTATGAAGGGCAGAGGGAAAGATGTTCAGCCTGGCTAGCATAAATGCTCGCCACTTATTGGGATTAGTCAATTCCTTGAAGTAATTAGAAGAGTGACCAAAGGCGGAAGACCAAAATACTGGGGAGAACAAGTGGGATTAATGGAAGAGAGTAGGTGATTAGTTTCAAATTCCCAGAGCTTCGATTGAATGATTGCGTGGGCCACGTTGAGATTAAGATCTGCAAGGGATTCAGAGGATAAATCTAGAGATGAGAGTTTGGCTTCTACAAGACTGAACCACCTAGACGAATAGGAGTCTTTGAGAAGATCGTAGAGAAGACAGACGGGGTGCGCATTTAAAAGGATTCGAAGCCAGAACTTAAAGTAAGTGACCACGCAATAGTGGTGGGCAAATGGGTCCCAAGCTCAAGCGTTAGAGTAGATAATCTGATTAAATTCAGGACCCCCAAGATCTGTCTAAGGAAAGAGGCCGCTACCTGATCTAAATCTTTGTTCGTGGCCTCAATCCAAATGGGGGCACTGTACAAGAGTTGTGACAGTATTTTGGTTTTGAATATCTGGAGGGCTGCTGGGACATACTGGTTACCACTTCTTTTCATTGATGGACCAATCTGGTTCTTCCCCCCCCTTATCTTCTACTATAGTCCCTATCTTTAAAAAAGGAGACCCTTCTGCACCTGGTAACTATCGTCCCATCAGTTTGCTTTCCATTGTGGGCAGGGGCAGACCTAGTTAAAATGGCACCCAGGGCACCCAATAGAAGTGCACCCCCACAGGAGCCCAGATCTACCCATTACATCAGGAGCAGTTGCAGGTAGACCAGGGCTGCCCAGATCTACCCATTGGGAGCAGCCATGGGTAGACCAGGGTTCCAGAGCCCAGATCTACTCATTGCAAACAGCCGCGGGTAGACCAGGGCTCCCTACAGGGAGCCCAGATCTACCCATTAGAAATAACAGCAGAGCCCAGATCTACCCATTAGGACCAGCCATAGGTAGACCAGTGCCCTGCAGATCAGGAAGGTATCCATAGTGCAGACCTTCCCCCATTACATACATTCAAAGTACATTTCCACTGCCAAGGCTTCTTTAATCATAACTTTTAAGGTCACGGTGAGCTTAGCCTTAGTTTTTTTTTTGTAGTTGGTTCTTAACGTTTGCTGACTTCAGTTTGAAATCCCTGTGTCTCCACTTTTAAAAATCTGAGTCAGTGTCTGAAAAAGCCACATGTGAGCAGAGACCATCATGCAATGCTTCCAATTTGCCTATATAACTGGGGTGGGCAGGCACATGCTAATCTCCCATGCAAATTGGAAGCATTGCATGATGGTCTCTGCTCACATGTGGCTTTTTAACTTTCTGCACCTTCTTTGGGTTGTTACCAAAATTCTGAGCAAGTGATGTTCACAGAATTTTAGACTTGCTCCCAAAGCAAAGCAGATGAGGATTCTGAAGAACAGCCAAGCAAATTTCATCTACAATAGACGCACTTTCTCAGTTACAGTGTAAACGCCTGGGATCAGCATGGGGGACAGAATGTCGAGTATCAGGTTAGGCCTAATGAAAGGCCACTGTGGTTTTTTTGCACTCCACCAGCAGTCGCAAAGTTTTGCTGTCGGCATTAAATCATCAAGAAAGATTACTCCAGGTAACTCTTCCACCGCTTCCATCAATAATGCCCTGCCGAGCTCCATCCTTTCGAGACTTAAAATTTACAGTGAGCCTAACATGCTCCTGTGGCCACATAATTATTTTTATTATGCTTTGTGGCAGTGTTGGCTGCCAAAAGAGGTTGTCCTAAAATCCCAATGTGACGAAAATCAATTTCCAGATGCAAATGAGGGTGCCATAGGTGACATTTTTCATACCCAATAAATTGCTTGTCTGTGGCTTTGAACTAATGGCCACATAAACAAGAGAGATTGGCAGCGAGGCGTCACATTATAATCTCACCCAAGTCCTACGTACGTGACTTCAGCTACACCTTCCTATGAGGAGTCTAAGGGATGCTGGCAAGGCTTGCTGTAGCCTTCCTTCTCACTTTTTTTCCTGATATTTTAGTCTGATAACGTTCTGCTCTTGGGAGTGCTGTCTCCTCCAGTCCTAAGTAGTCTTTCCCAACCAGTTCCTCCATGCTCTCTGCATGGCACAATGTTTGCTTTTCTGTAGAGATGTTGCTGTCCATTCTTTGATAGAGCAAAGCACACAGTCTCCAGAAAGTAGTCTTTGGAGCTTGACTTGGTAAGTTCTTGGAGCACAGTGACTGGCTTTCATCTGACAGCCCTTTGAGTGTGCCTGACTTGATAGATTACTTGATTGGAGTAACTTTGATTCCAATTTCTTATGTGGAGAACAGGGACAGCAGGAGCACTTGCTGATGATCGCATCTGGCCTGAGTGGCTTTAAAGGGGGACTAGACAGAATTCTGGAAGAAACGTTAATCCCAGATTACAAGCCAGGATGAGTGTGTGCAACCTCCTGGTTTTAGAAATAAGCTACCTCAGAATGCCAGGTGCAAGGGAGTGGCGACAGGATGCAGGCATCTTGTTGTCCTGTGTGCTCCCTGAGGCATCTGGTGGGCCACTATGAGATTCAGGAAGCTGGACTGGATGGGCCTTGGCCTGATCCAGTGGGGCAATTTTTATGTTCTTATGTACTTTGAATTTATGATTGCTCCATTTGGAGTGGGCCTTTCCTCCAGTCTAAACACATTTGGAACTCTGAAATCAAAAAAGAGATGTGTTTTGAGTGTTTGAACAGAATTTCTGTTTTCCTTCATTTCATAAAATTTCCTTCGTCCATTTATATTTGTCGGAGTATGAACCAGATGTCGTGGAATCAAACTAATTTCAGTATTTGGTATAGTTTGCCCACAGACGAGAGGTGTTTTCTCCACCCTACCCCCTTTCGAGTTTAAACCTCTTTCTAATTAAGAGGCCATAATAAGCACAAAGGGATAACTCTTGATTAGTTATCACAGCTGTGTTTCCCTGAATCACAAACACAACAGCTTGGATAGTAGACCACAGGGAAAATGTCTGCCTTGGTGAAGCTATAACAATATAATGTCTTTTCTTGCGGATGAAACATGTTTGCAGGCCTGGGAGATGCACTGAGCATGCTCAGTCCAATGTGCAAAACAAAATGTGCTGGTGCTAACAGTGAGTTTTGGAAGAAGAGCAGGAACTGCAAGAGGAAAGTTCTGAAAATTCTCATTAAATCACCAGAGCTTACATGGCCACCCATTGTGCAAGTTCACAGGGCAATCACATTCCCTGATAGGCAATGAGGGGCTGCAGTGAATGGCGGTGGGGGGAAGGCGTACAGGGTGAAGTCTTTTGTAGATGCTGGCATATAGATGCTGAACCAACACTTCCCAAAGGGGATTTTTAAGGCTCCAGATATGAACGAACCATAACTGCTAGCACTTTTCCTATCTAAAAAGTGAACTGGACACCACACAAAACTACAGTATTTTTTTGTCATAATTGTGCAATACCACAATTTTACAGCGATGCAATTTCCAATTTTAAAATGGTAAAGGTTTCTCCACGACCGAATGGTCTAGTCGTGCCTGACTGTAGGGGGCGGTGCTCATCTCTGTTTCAAAGCCTGTAGAGCCGGCGTTTTGTCCGAGGACAAGCTTCCGTGGTCATGTGGCCGGCATGAATATACGCTGTAGCGCACGGAACACCATTACCTTCCCACTGAAATGGTCCCTATTTATCTACTGGCATTTTTAGGTGCTTTCGAACTGCTAAGTTGGCAGGAGCTGGGACAAGCAATGGGAGCTCACTCCGTCACGCAGTCTTGAACTCCCAACCTTCTTGTTGGAAAGCCTAGCAACAGCGGATTAACCTGCTGCGCCACCACGTCCAATTTACAGCAGTATAATTTCACATTAAGAAGACATTCGAAAAGCAGGAATCATGCTTTGTGGCCTTTTGGGGGAAAACAAATCATTTCCCCTTAAGATGTAGGGCACACATGCAAAAAGCTATGGTGACATTTCCAATCTGAAATTTGAGCTGGAATTTAAAAGGAATGGAGCCCAAGATACATGGAATAATAATGGAGAATCTACTTTCCCCCTATTTGGGCTCAGATACAGGGATATCTTCCCAGGTGAATGCAGTGTTTGAACCATGCATAAGTTGGGGTTAGGAGCCTGTCCTAATTATGTCACTTCCCCACATGTGTTCATTTAAGCCTAAATAATATCTGCAAAGGCTTAAAAGTATACAGCATCAAGTGTAGAGAAATCAATGAATAAGTATGAACTGGCTGAAACATTTTGAGGTGGTTCAAAGACGTACGAGACTAATACATTCTTCTGTCTTGAAGTCACAAGAGGCTTTTTTTATCTGTCTCTTTGTCTAGACTGTCTTCCTATCTAATCTCTGACCATTGGCCTGCATAATTTGTCTCCTATCCTATTCAATCATGAAGGATTTTTTTTGTGCTGATTCCTAAGTTTTAAGGCCTGTGATAGATGTGTTCCCTCGTTGAATGATTGCGGCTGTTTTCTAGCTTGGCCATTCTGAAGTATCAGTGTCTATACCAGTGGTTCCTGAACTGGGGGTCGCAAGCCAATTTAGGTGGGTCATGAAGCTCCTAGAACAGCCATATTGAAAATATGGGAAGATGGGATGCTGGAAAGGCTGTGTGATTGTTTTGTTTGTATCGAGGTTGTAAATAGGCTTTTCTCTCCCCTTTCTGATCCGCTTTGCTATTGGAAAATGGCTGAGAAATAATCCAACTTGTTGCTGAGTTCTCAGGAAAGCATCAGGATCTGCCATTACAATGACAGCACTTCTGGCCACGACGTCACTTCAGGTGGGTCCCAGACAGATTGTCATTCTAAAAAGTGGGACCCGGTGCTAGACCAGACAACCACTGGTCTATACGATTCAGACTGATAACTTTGTTTAACTCAGCTATGCTAGCACAACAAAGAAGCTCATACACGTGATGTTGCACAGGCAAACCATTGTGGGTTTATATTTGTTCCACTCTGCTGGCAGAGTTGCTTCTGCTTCTCTTGTGAGATGGGCCAGCTGGTTCTCTGTTTCCCATGCAATCCTTGCAGAGGAGTAGCCAGTAGCCAATGGAATCTGAGTCAGTGAACGATTGTGGGCTCCACCCTGTGCTTCTGGCAAGAGGCCTGGGGGTGGAAAGTATGAAAACTATTGTTCCGTTCCTTTAGAAGGCATGGCAAAGTGTTTCTTCAGCCAGCTGTGCATTCCAGAAGCCTGAGTGTCCAAGTACCCTTTGGCTGTCAGAAATCTTTTGCAAACAGCCATGTGGCTGAGAAACGACTCCAATTATAAAGTCCAAGGTTAAGGTTTTGCAAGTGCAAGGCTATATGCTCATATTTTAATCATATTTGGAAGAGGACTGCATTGGATTGCCCCACAAAGCCACATGTTCATGGTTCACTGCTGGTTACACAAGGATCTATGGGTTATAGCAGCAGTTCCGAAACTGTGGGTCTGGGGCCCACCAGTGAGTTGTGACCCATTTTTTCTTAGGTCGTGGAATCAGGGCAGATCAAGCTATGTGCATCAAGGTTTAGACAAGCTGCTACCGGTGGGGGGGGGGGGAGAAGCACCTTCGGCCCAATCGCAATTATAGCCACACCCCTTGGCATTTATAAATCAGGCCGCAGCAGCCTCTAGGGCCTCTAAAATATTTGGAACCACTGGGTCATAGTACTATTCCAACACTGGGATGGTGGTGGGAGTATGTTGGAAGAGATCTAGAAGGAAGGCGTCTCCAATCCCCTTCGACAACCAACCCAGCCGAGGAGCAGGTGTGCAGGGCTACTGTCCAGAAATGTCCATATATTTTCTTTTTCTCTGCTACGTCCATGGTGGTTGATTGCATTGCAGTACTACTAACTGTAATAGTAAGTAAGTAAGTAAGTACTTACTTACTAGTAACTGTAATAGAAAACCACTGCAACTGCTGGAGAAAAGGTTTTTCTTTCTGTGTCTGCTGCAGAATCTCCTTACCCCTTAAAGCTTTGCAGCCCCTTCTTATATCTCTTGCAATTTTTTCCTCTAACACGATGTAATGTCATTGAACAAGGGAGGTTCTGTGGAAAATCTCAAGGATTTGCTGCAGTGGGTTACCTGGAGATGGATGCTGATTCCTGGAGACACCTGGCCAACTCTGGAGAACCAGCTAGGGAAGGACAGATCTCACTGTTCCTTTTGGTTTCCGTACACCGTACGGACACTGCAAAGTATGTTTCGACCACTCCTGGAGTCAGAGAGGCCAGCACACAGATGTGCGCCATCCTCCCTGGATGAGTGGTCCAAACACACTTTACAGTGTCCCTTGTGCTGGCCTAACAGTGCCGCCCTAACTCCACTTTAGGATTGCGCTCTAAGAGGGTTACGTGAGCTGGATTTATCTGAGTGACGAAGCAGCAGCCAGCCATGCAGGTCTGTACAAGAGCAGCCTCTCTGTTGATGGTAACAAGCATGCGAGGCTTTGCAGTGGTGTTGGTTCTCCCGCCCCCCCCCGCAGTGATCAAGAAACATCCACTTGAGCAAGACCTGGAGTGATTAGAACACGGCAGGTGCTAAACCCCTCCCTGGGCTTATCTGTGTGCCTGGAGCCGAAGTTCATTAACTTGTCAGCACCGATTCCTCTTGAGAAGCTTGGTGAAAATGAAAGCGGCAGGCGGGGGAGAGGGAAAGATGATGCGCAGATCAATAACGTCTCTTGTTTTAATCTGAAGCCATGCGTGTCTGAGCAATGGGGCCATAGCTCAGTGGTAGAGCTTAAGGCTTTGCATGAGGAAGGTCCTGAGTTCGATCCCTGGCAGGGTGTCCAGGCAGGGCTGGGAAAGAAAGTGTGTTGTCACATTTTGCCAAATCTATCTCTATATGACAGCATTTCAGTGGGTGCCACACATAGTTTCTGCTGAGTAGCGTTATCTCTGACAAAACATCCAAGCGGTGTTAAGCCAGAGGTTTTCTCTCTCTCTCATACACTGCCACATGGAGGGAGTCTGCAAAGAATCCAGCGTGTTTCCAGCTCAGGCTTGGCATTATTTTCACCTGGCTTGAGTGTTACTTGGTGTGCGAGTAACAAAGTTGCACCCAAGCTGCTTTGGCAACCTTCTCCCCCGATGTGCATCTCCGAGCAGAATGATTAAGCTCTTAGCACCAAGCAGTTAATGTCTGTTAATTAACTTGGATGGAGGAGTAAATGTGAAACCCAAGCTGGGAAAGTGGATTAAGGCACTTACATTTCCGAGCTCTTTGGACCCAGTTTTGGAGTTTAGCTTGTTTTCAAACGAGTGGTTTGGCCTCGGCCTCCTAAGTGGGTATTTTTTCTTCGTCACAGACCACCACTTCATTTGTCAGCTGTGGCAGGTGCAGCTTGGAGAGGGGGAAGAGAGCACTAGAGCCCAGTGACGAGTGGAGCGTTTGGAGCATTAGTTCCTTCAAACTCTTGACGGAGGGAGTAAAGGCTACTTTCGGAAGATGCTTTGGTACAAGGTCAGGTTCCTCACTGAACGCCTAAGCCTGCACAAAAGCTCTGCAGTCAAATTGCAAGATGGATAATGGGGGAAAGCAGCTCCCCTGCCTAGAGAGACTGTCAGAAATGCCTGGGCTCTTAGAAGTCTCATGCGTGTTCCTCTCCAGAGAAAGGCTGGCATTTCTGCATTGCAGGGTATATCCCAGGAAGGAAGAGCAAGGCAAGTAGCTTTGTGGTTGGGATTAAATGGCCCTCAGTATGCAAATTGTGGGCATGCTATCCTTGATTCTTCGCCCCCATTGGTCTAGAGCAGGGGGCTCCAATCTCCGGCCCGCGGACCAGATCCGCTGCCTCCCCGATCCTTTCCTGGGGTGAGCAGGGCTTCGTGTTCCTCTGGGGAAGCCACAGAATCCCCCTACTACAGCTCCCAGGAGTCTTTGCAGCCAGCTGCTTCTGAGGTCCACTGCCACAACAAGCCATGCGCCAGGTGTTCTTCACATAGGTGGCTGATGACCTAACAAAGTTGTAGTAGGGAGCTTTTCCGGCTTGCTTCCAGTTTCCCTTGTTGGTCGCGACCCACCAGTTTGGGAACTGCTGGTGTAGGTTACTGGCAGTGGGTCTCGAAGGTCGCAGCCCAGCTACTGAGATCCTTTTAACTGGAGCATTAACTTCAGATTAACTGATGATGGAGCCTTGGACCCTCTGCAGTCCAGGCTCTGCTCTGCCCCTGGATAGCAACCCACCCACTCAGTGCAGCAGAGATCTTCAACCTTTTTTATCTCCTGGCACGCTAGCAAGGTGGTAAAACTGTCAAGGTGCACCATCAGTTTTTTGACAACTGACAAGGCACACAGTGTTGCTGGTGTGGGGCTCACACACCCCACTGGCTCTGCTACTAAATGATCTCATGGCACACCTGTAGACCATTAATGGCACACCAGTGTGCCGCAGCACAGTGAATGAAGATGGCTGCAGTACAAGGAGGCTGTGTTTGTGCTGTTTGCCGGCGCCTGGAATAACAGCAGAACAGCACAGCTTGTCACGTTAACAAGATTGCAAATGAGGAAAAAAGAAAAAAAATCCCCTGCATGTTGTTGGTAGACATTCTAGGCTACTAGAACTAATTTTTAACGAGGGGCAGGGGGTTAAGCACCCTGCGTTGACTTGGGGGGAGACTGTCTTTCACCTCTTTCCCTCCATCTATCTGGCAAGTGGATGCCACTTGTTGTGACTCGCTGTGCTTCCTGTGTTTAGAGATGAGGATATTTCTGGTCGCAATTCATCTGCCGAACACCAGAAGGAATTTGCAAAGTGCACCCACTGTGCGCATGAACTTCTCTTCTCGTTATATTTGTTTAAAGTGGCCTCCCTGTGTACAGATGCCAGCAGTGCATCAATAGAGCTATATGGATCATTTTTATTTTTCGGCAGAGAAGTGTGGCGCGAGGGCTGAGCGTGCTGCAGCCAGTTAAAAGACCTAAAAGTGCTTTTTACACGCTGCACTGTTGCTTTAGGGAAACATGAAATCGCTTTTGTGCTTCAGTCTCATAATGGAACAAGATTCGTGTTGGATGAGCATTGAGCATCAGTTAACCACACACATACAACAAAAACTGATACAACAACTTGGAATGAAGTCCCACTGTGTGGACTACACATATAGGATTGTATAATTCACCTTATGACAATGTTATTCAAACAGTGGGTCGGGACCCACTTGGTGGGCTGTGACCTGATGTCAGGTGGGTCACGGAAAGGTAGGAGCAGCCATCTTGGAAACTGCAAACCTTACTCCTGTTTTGAGTATTAACAGTTCAAATTTTCGAGTGAGGGTTGTTTTCTCAGTTTTTTTAGTTCAGTGCTTTTGTGTCATACTTTGTCCTCATCTTGCTTTCTGTCCGGGATGTTTCCTGGTTGTGCAATTGCTGCAGTCCAGGAATCCCAATTTGCATTTCAGGAGTGTCATTTTATTATGTTACAATGACAGCACTTCCTGCCTGATGATACCCCTTCATGCCACAACATCTCTTCCAGGTAAATGGCATCATTTCTGGTGGGTCCAGACATGAGTGGCGTTCTAAAAAGTGCATCCCGGTCTAAAAAGTTGAATACCACTGCCTTACGATATGGCGCTGTATGTGTTGGATTTTATGCTTTATTATTATTATTTTTTAAAGCGTATAGGATCCATGAATTGAGTGGTAGTGTTGGTAGTCGGTCCAAAGTATTCTGTTGGTAGAAAAGAGGGTATGGGCTATATGGAAATAGCCTATATTACTCACCTATAGTTTAGGTGAGTAATATGCATGAAACTATTAGCAATTCTCTGTGCAGAGTTTCAGACAATGGACTGCTTGAGAACGAATGAATTCTCATTGAGATGTACGGTGTGATGACTAATGGCATGAGACTGACAAGTTGCAAATCATTTACCATACAGTACCGCAAATGTGTGTCCCTCAGGGCATGTGCAGCGTGCATCGCAGAAGTTAAACTTTCTTAACCAGGGTAGGGAGCGCACCCGCAAAACACTGATTAAAAGGAAGATGGGAGCACAACCGAACTTGGATAGTGTGCGGCAAATGCGCCTGTGATTTTACAAGTCAATTCTCCATTAGCAGATTCAGGGCGCAGTTCTAAAGCTGCGGACAGACGTGCTCAAGGAATGTCGCAGATATGTCACAAGGCATATCTGTGCCACTCCAGAGCAGGCTAGGCTGGTGCGAGGGTGCACCCTGTCCCTCCTGTGCCAGGACCCAGCCCCAGAAAGCCTGGCCAAGCTGAGCCGAGAGGGTGATAGGAGGCGGAATGGGGGGACGGTGGACCTGTGGGCAGGCCAGCCGTGGGAGTTAAGTGGAGCCAGGATCTGGCACTTGGGCTGGATCCCAATGCCCATTCTCAGCCTGGTCAGCTGTACACGGACCGTTCAGATTGGCACCAGCAATTTTTGTGTGTGCAGATCTGAGTAGCACCATCGGGGTGACTGGGACTTCGCCTGGGGTAAGGAGAAACCCATCCCCTTACCCAGAGGTGGCCTCCAGCTACCTCCTATCCTGCGTTGGATACAGCACGGGCCAACCTGCTTGCCTCTTCCAGCACAGTCTAGGATTGGGCTGCCTGTGTCCTGAGAGGCCAGTTGTGTTGGGATATTGAAGTAAGGCCCTGGGAACTTACAGGCCTGAATGGAAAGGCTTATCACTAGGCCCTGAAGACTAGCAGTAAAGTGCTAAGTCATTCTGACTCTGCTTTAGCCTGGTAACGAGATCATGTGATCTCGGGTGGAATGTTGGAGACTATTTAACCAGGCCCAGGAACACTTGTTGCTAGTTCTGCTTTCTGTTTCTCTCTGTGTGTGTTGCTGCTGCTGGACTTGCAGAAGTTGTTTGCAGAACCTGCTGGAGCTGCTATTTGAAAAGCTTTACTGTATCTGTTATTTGTTTGCTGTTCTTTGCTGCAAGAAGCCTACTTCTGGAAATATAGAAGTTCTTGCTACACTAATTGTCTGAGTGATTCCTTACTGGAGTTCTGCAACCTTGGGACCTTCCTAAGCCTCACAGCTATAGGTTGCTTTGCGCTTTCAACAAGTTGCATCCCTGTGTGGACTACCCATATAGGATGGTGTAATTCACCTTAGGATAGGGCGCTGTATGTGTTGGATTTTATACTCGTAACCTGTATCCAAAAGCTGCAGCCACCTGGGTGGTATCTGGGGTGGAGCTGAAGTGCCGGTTAGATGGGAGGGGGGTAGACAATCTTTCAAGCACCTGTGCATTAGAACGGACCAGACTGGGGAGAATGCAGCCCCCAAGTTGTGGCCGACTTGACAGTAGTCCTTCAGTCCCTTCTGGCCAGGCTACTTTAAGCTCTTTCGCAGGGATGGGCCAGATTTGTTTTTCTTCTGCGGGGAAGTATAACATGGACATTAAAATTCAGCTTGAAGACCCAGAAAGCAAATACTGCTTGTTTTGTTCCTTCTGAATACTGTGGCCTGTGCAGTTAACTCAGAACTCAGGGTAGTTGTTTGTATATAACTGAATAATCATTATGTTTAATGAGCAGCAGGCTGCTGTCCCTGCCAGGAGGATAATTTACCTCTGGCTTAAATGAAAATCCGCCCACCAATGTAAATAACAATGGAAGAACTATTCTGGGGTGATGATTTCACACACACACACACACACACACACACACACACACACAGAGAGAGAGAGAGAGAGAGAGAGAGAGAGAGAGAGAGCAGACATGCACACACACATTTACACACACCCCTAAAAATGGCTTTCCTCTCAGTCGTAGCATCGTCTCTGGAGAATAATCTCCTTTTGGTCGGGAAAGTTAGTCAGCTTTTAGAAACAATTTCCTTTTACTTTTTCTGCTGCAAGGAAATGCCAATGCTCGTTCTAAGGTAATGACCAAGCAAATAATGGAGGAAATGGAAGATCTTTGTATTCCCAGAAGTGTCTTGTTTGCGGATACAGTACACACTTTGCCATGGAAGCCACGGTCACACATGAAAATTGCTTCCCTGCTGTTCCCCTGCCCTCTACCTCTCGTCCTGTTCCAGAGCATACCCCAAAGCACAAGAGAGGCCCAGAGGATGCAAGAGGGTGCCTGGGTTCAAGAAGATGGGAAGGCTCTCTTGCAGGGGCTTCCTTCCAAACAAAACAGGAGGGTTAGGATATGGTGTGTACTGCCACCACCAATCCCGTCCTGGTCCTCCTCCCAGAATTGCCCCTCCCCACCCCTTAGCACCCTCCCTCCCACCTGGGCCACCCAGTGCAAACCTGCCTGACTCCACTAGTGCAGGTACAGGATCTGGAGCCAGTAGGCCAGCGCACGTCCTCGTGGCGGCATGGCCTACTCCCGGGTTGGCACAGTTGTGCTTTACGACATGTCTGCGGCACTCAGGGGATGGAAGGCGGAGGATGCTGGCTCATCGTGATTTTGTGACTGCGCTCCATCTCAAAGTGGACCCAATTCCCCGTAACGCTTTACCTTTGTGATCCGTCAGAAAACCTGCAGTGTAGGAGCCGCACAAGTCTCTGGGCTGGAGGAGAAGGTTCCACAAGCGAAGCACACCTTGCCACAATGCCCAGCCCTCCAGTGACACGCTGTTGCCGTGGAACAAGGTCTCTGCTGGAGATGTGAATGGACAGGCAGTCCTTCGGATAAATTAGATGACGCCTGCTTTCCCTCCAGCCCTTTTCATAATCTAGATGTTGCCAACTGAGAGGACGGTTCAGAACACCTGAAGCCAGTTCCAAAAGAGCTGATTCTCTATTGTATAATTAGCTATTATTTGGTTTAGTCTCTTCTGGTGTACTGTATAATGAGTGCAGGAAGAGCAAAGGAGAGGAGGGGGGAGACCGTTGCTGAGCAGGTGTCTGTGTATATGTCTGGCTTTCAAAATCATTAAATTTATTCATTGATCTATGATTTATTTAACCAGCTGTTCCTCTTGCTCAGATGTGGAGCTCTCCCGAGCACAGCCGAGTCCTTGAGCGCACCGTTAATAGATGCAAAGGTTTTTTTTAAAAACGATTTGGCAAACATTTTTGGAAAGCATTAACTGTCAATACCGTCTATGATAACAATCAGATGGTGCTCGTAATAATTTGTACCTGGCACACTTGACAGATATTAATTATGTCCAACGGTGTGCCATTGAATTGCAGCAGGCCTGAAATGCAATTCAGAGAGCCATTTGCCCAGCACGAGTGGCTGCCTCCCTTGGCTTCGCCATTATAGAGTCATGAAAGTGGAGGGGAATGCCACATCCAGTTTAAAACTTCAAGGGGATTTTGCTTGCAGCCAAGCGACAAACCGGCTCTCATTAATTTTGGTAAGGGAACATGCCTCTGCCCCAATTCTACAACATCAAACCTAATTGATACATAGCTCTCTATCAAAAGCGAAACAACGAGGAACGCAATCGCTTTCCTGGTCAGCCATAATGGGATACCGATTGCCATGCCAATGATGAGACCAGCCCTTATTGTGACAAATTGCTGCCGGTTCAGGCCTCTGACTCATTCCCATGACAACTTCTAATGAAGTTTTTGTTGCAAAGACTAATGGTGTCTGTTCCTGGCCAATGGCGAAGCCATTCGTTCAGATTTTTCGAAAGGCATTAGGACCCCATGGAGACCTTCCCAGTGGAAGGAGAAAAACAACACAACACTAATTGGAGAGTTCTTCGGAAGTAGAACTTTAAGCAGGTTGCTTAACTTTATAAGGTATCTGTTGGTGCTAAGACTTTAAAGAGGACTGTACAGTTGGAATGCTATTTTATTGTGGGCGCAGTCCTAACCAGCTTTCCAGCACTGGCATAGCTGTGCCAATGGGGCATGTGCTGCATCCTGCAGTTGAAGGGGGCAGTCAGGGAGGCCTGCTCAAGGTAAGGGAATGTTCGTTGGTTGCGTCGGCACTACGTCATTAGTGCCAACATGGGGTTGGCGATGGTTACCCCCATGTTGGCGCTACAGCACTTGGGCCAACGCAACAAGTAGGCTGTAAGGCCGTGTCCAAGGCCTCTTCCCTGGGCCCGCACGGCTTCCTCGGGCCTGCCTTCGCAATTTTGCGAGAAAGCTGATCTGAAAGCCATTGGGGAGTCAGGAGTCTCCCATGGTGTAAGGGCACTTATGTGCTCCAATGCTGCGCTCCAAGGCCCGCTGTCCTGCCTGCTCCAGCATAGGATTGGGCTGTGATACTTGACCACTCATCCAGTAGGCATTTCTCAGTCACTGCAGGTTCACGTGCTGTCTTGCTTCCAAAAGACATCTTTGCTTCGTTCATAGGGGGGGAAAACCAGGTTAATAGTTTAGTGCTAAGGTAATATGAGTGTCTTCTTCTCAGACGTCCTTTCGGTAGCACTGAGGAGCTGCAGAAGTAACTACAATAGCTTCCTTCCAAGCATGTCTGCTCTAATGTGTTTATAGGAATGTAAAGTGAAGCATGCCTTATCAATCATTATTGGCATCATCATAAATAGAACAATCCTGAAGATTTCACTTGAAGATGCTTAATGATGATCTTCATTAATCACAAGCCTGATCCCATGTTGTGAACTAACAAGACTTCTACAGCTAATGAAGGTTGAGAAAGTCTATTAGGAAGACTCTGGCTTGTGAATGCTTTTATTCAGAAGTAAAAATATGTGCAAGAAGGATAATAAATTATGCTGTCCTAAGAAGCCTTGGGCTAATTAATCTTGTTTTCTCCCCTCTTTCTGTAGGAAATCTTTAAGACAGAAGGTAGCCTTGGAATTGTAAGGCAAAGAAGGTCTATTGTAGTAAATCCAATCTTAATTCCTGAAAATCAGAGACCTCCATTTCCAAGACCTGTTGGCCGGGTAAGTGTTGAAACCTACCAGACTTGAAAAGGATGGTTATCTCCTGCTTCTGGGTACCACCAGCATGAAGGAGTGGAATTGTTGGTTTTTCTTAAGGTCTCCAATTCTGAATGTGTTTTCAGTTTTGGATTTGCAAATTACCTTATTTTGTTTCCCAAGTAGAACTATTCCAGCTTTTTAAGGACAGTATATGGTATGTCCACATTTTCTACAAAGCACTGTGCATGCATGCTTTGCCTGAGCTTTCTCAATTATTTCAGTTAACTGATGTCTCTCCTCATCTCTTCCTCTTCTCGATATTAATGATTGCCCCACGCGGGCACCCCCCAATAAAACACTACAAAAAATCACAAAGATTTATGTGATCCTACATATTTTTGCATTGATGCTTTTTGTGCAGTGTTTTACTTATGCCTGTATATAATTGCACATTGTTAGAACACCACATGGCTACAGGCCATGATGGGTGGAGCAACCTCCTTATTTTAGAAGTAGGCCACAGAATGCCAGGTGCAAGGGAGTGGCAACAGGAAGCAGGCATCTTGTCCTGTGTGCCCCCAGAGATATCTGGTGGGCCAACATGAGGTATAGGAAGCTGGACTAGATGAGCCTTTGGCCTGATCCAGCAGGGCTCTTGTTATGGCTTTTATGGTGTGGTTTTAATCTAAAGTAGTCTTTCTCAAAGTGGGCGATAACGCCCCCTTGTGGGCGCTGGAGGCCTTCAGGGGGGCGGTAGAAGGCCCAGAGAAAAGCAATAGAATTTGCAAGCTTGATTGTTAGCAATTAGCTTTTGCACAGGGGTCAATCATGTGACATGATGTCCGGGTAAATGTTGCAATCTGCTAAGTTTGCTAGCTCTGTGCGTGTGTCAGTTAGATTCCAGCTCATTTAAAATGTAAGTTTGAACTCAGAAATAGGATAATGCACGTTTAAAAATAATAATTGCAGTAGCTGTTTTTAAGATGCGCAACAGATGGTAAGTTTAAAATTTTTGGGGGGCTCTATAAAATTTTTGATTCTCAAAGTGGGTGGTGGGCGAAATAAGTTTGAGAACGTATGATCTAAAGGCACCTAATACAGCAATTTTGCTGAAGTCAAGCAAATCTGTTCCATGCCTGTCTGGAGGACCACCAGGAATGCTGCCTTAACCTCTTTGGGGGAAAAAAGGTGGAATAAATAAATAATAAATCTATTTGTTGGTTTGCAATTTGGCAAGGAATACTACATTTTGCTTTGCATGTGTGGGCAGTTTGAACTGTGTCCAGATTAGACTGCAGGTGCCTGACCAGGGGAGTTCTAGAATACAGTGGGGCACCTTTGGAAACACAGAAGCACATTGTACTATATTTTGATAATATGAGCATTAGCTTTGGTGTTTCTGTGTTGGTGGCAATCTCAGAGGAAAGCCAAACAACAGAAGCAAGCTGAGCAGCTCCGGAATAATAAAAATGTAATATTGAGTGTTATTGAACTTGTTCCCTATAAGGACAACCAGAGCTGAGTTGATCAATAAAGTGCTATAATGAGTTATAGTTTTCAGGTTGGAGTGGGAAAATGAATTAGCTATAACTCCGAATGATCATTTTCAGGAAAAAAAAAGTTACTAGTCTGGAAAAGCTACTTGCTGGCAATCTGTATTACTGAGACAAAGGCTGTTAGAAACCACTTCTGTGTCAACCAAAGCATAAAGAGAGAGAGAGAGAGAGAGAGAGAGAGAGAGAGAGAGAGAGAGAGACTGTCTTGTTGTTCCTGGACATGACAGAAAGCTTTGGCCTTATGCAAGTGGGGAGTAATGTGAGCTGCCAAAAGCTGGAGGTCTCTTCCACTGGGGAGGCAGGCATAATCGGAATCGGTTTGGTAGTTGCCGTGCTCAGCAATATAAAGGATGTGGTGTTAAAGGGGGAAAAATATTGAATCATATGCTGAGCAAGGTTTGGTTCAAAACTGGCAAATGTAAAGCATTAGTTTGGATGTTCCTGGTTGCATATGAATTTGTGAAGCTGGCCCTTCTACTGAGAGAACTGTTGGTCCATCTAGCTTAGTATAGTCGTTTTTCAAGGTTTCAGTAAGGAAGAGGCCTCTCAGCCCTGCCTGGGTTAACCCGGCATTCTTTAAAGACCATGCAGGCCCAAGGAAAATCTGCATGGTGCTGGGACCATGTGCAGTGGCACAGCTCAGTGGCTTGGTGGTGAAGGTGCAACAGCAAGAATTTTGTTGTGGGGATGATTTTGCAATTATAGGGAATGGAAATCAAAAATAGAAACCATGGCAGTGTTTCTTTGCCATTCATATGACTGGGTCCTAAATGCAAGGTGTTACATGAAGGAGAAAGAGGAGTCATGTGACGATGCAAGCAAGGAAGGGTCATAGGGACATGACCCAGAGAGAGCTGGAAAATGAGGGGTTTGGGAAGGCAGAAGGGGAAGGAGGGGAGCTGGCGGAGAAAGGCTACAGAAGTGAGAGAGGTTCCCAAGGTTCAGGCCTCAGCAAAAGACCATGACTAAATTACAGCACTCTGTAGCCTTAAGTGAGGACAGAAGGCAAAGACTTGGACAGCTGGGAAATTGACTCACTTGGAGTGGGCGAGCAATGGATTAAGAAGCAACGTGGTTGCTATGACACCCTGCCGAAGAAGGACCGAGGCCGGTCTCAGGCACCAGCTCTTATAATAAATACCTTGCAGGATGTCAACCAACTTCAGGGTTTTCACAGAATCTTCTTTTGCCTCATTTGCATGCAGATGTCCTATTGCGGTCACGATCCGAGAATGCCTTGACTGCCCTGAGTGCTAAAACAAGCGTTCTCATGCGCCTAAGAATCTTGGGGCAAAACTCTCCATGCAGAACGTGACTCTGGGGGGCTGGGTATTTTTGAGTAAATAATGTGTCACATGGAGGGGGGAACAGATCGAAGTGATGTTGGGCGGAGGAGGAGGTTTAGCACTTTGCCCCATGTGGGTTACAGTTCTGGCCACGTACGTCTACAGAGGACTACTTCTGCGTTTAACCGCACATGTGTGCACATCCAGAGTGCAATGCTTTTGCTGTATACAAAAAACACTTGCAAGCAATTCCTTGAAAGCGGATATGCTTGAGTGCTTTGCTAGATGAGGCTGGAGCTTTGCGTGACTGAATATTACACGAGTACAACTTGATTTGCGCTTGCAATTTTCTCACTAATAAACGTACAACATTTCCTGACTTGGCCAGGACTAATTTGTGACTGCCTTGGATGAACTGAATAATTGCATAAAATCTGGAATCCCAGCCTTGGCTAGTGTTGCTTTGGTATCTTCCATTACCTTCTGTTATCACCTTCCGTTAAATATTACGGCGTCTGTACAAAACCCAGAGAGCCTCATGTGGCTCAGAGTGGCAAAGCTGCAGTATTGCAGCCAAAAGCTCTCTTGGAGAGCCTGAGTTAAATTCTGGCAGAAGTTGGGTTCTCAGGCAGCTGGCTCAAGACTGACACAGCTTTCCAACCTTCTGAGGTTGGTAAAAGGAGTGCCCAGCTTGCTGGGGGTAATGTAAAGATGGCTGGAGAAGGCACTTGCCAGACCCACAAACAGATCTGTAGGTTCATAAAGCCTAACTGCTTTATAAACTGCTGTAACTGTATGCAGTGTAAGCTGTTGTATCTCTTCTTTTCACAATGTGGGATTTAGCCATAAGACTATAAGCTATAAGACACAATAATGGCACTTTTGGCCATTTCTGCTGGGTCCCGGACAGATTGTCATGCAAAAAAGTGGGCCCCAGTGCTAGAAGAGTTGCCAGTAGACTGACACTCTCCCTTTCACCTGTCCTGTGGTGCTATTGTTCCTAGGCATCCCCTCTCAAAAAGGGTGGAACAGCCCACTCAAAACAGCAACGCCTGCAGGAATCACATTGCTTTTTTTTTTCTTCATTATTAGCAGACTGAGCAAATACTGTAAGTGTCATGATTTAACCATGGGGAATTACAGGTGGATTATAAACGGATGATGACAGCATGTCCAACATGCTGTAAACAGTGCATGGACAATGTACAATAATCCCATTCTAAACATTCCATCTGTAAGCACCCCAAACCACTTCAAATCTCTTTTTGCGATGCCGGAGCCTGCTGCTTTCCTGAGAATGCAGCAACAAGTAGGGTTATTTCTCAGCCATTTCCCAAAAGCAGCATGAATCAGAATCAGAAAGTGTCTGATCTTCCCATTTTATTTTTTTCAGTGGTGGCTATGCTGGGTGCTAGGCAACCCACCTGAATTTGGCTTATGAACCATCTAGTGGGTATCAACTTCAGTTTGAGGAACACTGTACTAGGGTATTTGCTTGCTGGAGGGTTGTGTATTGGACTCAGGGCGCAATTCCCAAGGCCAGCCAACCTTGGGCCAGTCTCTGTTAGCAGTTGTGTTGTTGGGGGCTGCCTACAACCTGGCAATAATCCTCAGAAGCCAGGCCAGTTTGGCAGCCAGCAAAGGCCTCTCTTCTCCAGCTTTAGATTCTCAGGGCACAATCCTAACCTGGAGTTAGGCCGGCACAGTTAGGCCAGCAAAGTTTGACTGGCACAAGGAACACCGTAAAGTGTGTTTGGACCACTCTCAGAGTCAGGGAGGATGGCGCACATCTGTGTCCTGGCCTCTCTGACTCTGAGAGTGGTCCAAACATGCTTTACGGTGTCCCTTGTGCCAGCCAAACTTTGCTGGCCTAACTGTGCCAGCCTAACTCCAGGTTAGGATTGCGCTCTCAGTTGCAAGATTCCTGGTTGCATGACCTAATGCAAGCTCAGACACATTCTTGTTGCATCATTCCTCTTGTGGGTTCTCCAGCCCTGGGTTATTTATAACAGATGGAAACAATGGAGGAATATTGGTAAGAGTGGGGGCAACTGTTTCATAGGCAAGAAAACAACAACAACATGTGTTCTTTATGTATATATATAAATTAATTAGCGACGAAGCAACAATGCCCAGATCCTTTTCCCTTTACAGTGTTGGCTGCCTCTCCCGTCCACCGGGGAGCCTGCTTATTGCCTTGTAACTGAGCACCCCGTCTTCAGCATCTCTTAATTAAATAGCTATCAGGCTCCTAGCATGAGTCTGTGCTGATGAAGCTGGCCATTTAGCGGGCCCCTGCGCTTCCGCTCTCAAGCCCGAGTTCTGGAGGGAAAACAATGAGATGAAAATAGTTTTAATCTGTTCTTGGCAGTGCTGCCGCTGACGTCCAGATGGCCTGGGCTACCACCATCGACGGGTATTATTGATGTATCTCCTCACTCTTTCTCGCGGATGCATGCCGAGAGGTGTCGCATTTGGGGGCTTTTTATTTATTCATTTAAGTTTTTTTTATTTTTGTTTCCTTCCATATGTCACTCTTCCAATTTATTTTGTCCACGTCGAGAGGAACGAAGTGCAGAGCAGCAGGTCGCACCATTCTCCTTTAATTATTGTGATGGTTTTATTTGTCAAGGCTCCACGAGGAATGACGGATGCTTGTGCTGTGACAAATGGAAGCACGGCGGTTTTATTTGCTTAACTGGCGATTGGCTCTTGTCACTTTGATTTCACTCACACCGAGATCAGGCGGTGACAGTTGGGTCAGGAAGGAGCAGTAGTAGAGTGCCAGGGGGCAGCGTGGTAAATATTGCAGGCACTGCGATGCATTGTGTAATTGGCCCCTCCCACTCACCAATCTGGACAATGCGGTTGGAGGGACTAGTTCTGTTGCAGCATCTGCAATACTTACTGTATTGTAGCTATTATACCCATAAGGAGCTTCACTTCAGTAGCATTGGGTGGATGGGATTTAGCCTATTACAAGAGCCAAGCTGTATCCAGGGAATTGGGTGGACATTGGCTCTCCCTCCCCTTCCTTGCACGCTGTGAAATCTATTAGGCTGAGAAAGTGCGAAGGACAAAGGATACCCAGTGAGCTTTGGCTGAATGGAGATTTGAACCCATATATCTGCAGTCTTAACTTTCTAGCCATTACAGCACATGGGCTGCCCTGGAGAACAGGTACTTTAAGTACAGGTGTGGGTCTGGGTGTACCCGTTCTTGAAGAGTGTAATAAGATGTGCCCCATTGTTTGCTCTTTTTCTTGCCTTGGTGGTTTCTGGGCTTTTCCAGTCTCAAACAAAAACTATTTATAATTTTTCAGGAATATATTTGGTGGTTCTTCTTCTTTTGGTCCTTGGGAAGGGCTTGGTTCTGCTTGGGTCTAATCTGATACTTTGCCAAAATCCAGAGGGTGAAGATAACCTGGGATTTATCAGAAAAAAAATGGCAATCATCACATGATCCAAAAAGTATTATGTAACCAGCAATGTAAATGCAGCAACTTTACAAAAGGGGCTGCTAATAGATTCCACTTTTTCCTTATTCTAGGCTGATCATCCACGATGCATTAAATAATTACAAGGGTTTCTTTTAAATCCTTATTTGCTCAATATGTAATTTTCCAGCAAAGGTCACAGCCCATCCACAGACTATTTTGCACACTTATGCCTCTGTCGTTTCCAATTCAAAGAATTCAAGATTTCCTTGAGTTCCATGGCTGAGGTCAATACCCACAACACAATAGTTAATTCCTTAGTATTATCCCTTGTCAAATAAACTCTCAAGCACAGGCTAGATTATATCTCTCCAGCTAAGGTCATTAGTGTGATTTATTATGAAGATTCAGGAAATTAGGTACTGGATATTTCAATATTGGGCAGAAAATTTAATTCCATCGTTGCTATAGAGTTAACTTCCACTAACTTGTAGCCATAGCAACTAGATAAGGACAGTCCCCTCCTTAAAGTGTTTTGATATGCTTTTCTACTTGTTATATTCAGGCCACTGCCAAAAGAAGAAGGTGTGGGGGGGGGTTGAAATAAGGTTATTATTTGTAATTGAATTAGCTTGCCAAAGTATGTGTGTGGGGTGGTCGTCTTCTGCTCGATCAACAGCAGATCTAAAATAAATTTTATGCAAGTGAAAGTGTTTTGAAGAGCATTTTCCATCAGGGCTATTAAACACGCACAGGCATAACCAACATTATTTATGCGTCCATCACTATTTTAAACAGGTAGGAAATCTGACCAGAACAATTACCATTAAATAAATAGCACTACTCGACAATGTGAAGAACATCACATATATAGCCTTTTTCAAAACTGAAAGTGTCAGTTTAATCGTTCATTTGCAAACGTTGAAGAATTGTCATGAAATGGGCTATCAAGGCAACAGGTTCATTCTGTTCATAATTCTTCTGTTCATACAGTGGATGGAATCCACAGAACCACATGACTGTTTTCATATACCAAAGAAAGTGAGGAGTTGGCCTTGAACTCTACTCTTATCCCCATGCTGAAAATGCTCTTGAAAATTGAGGGAAAATTTTGGTGGGGAGGAAACCAGTTTGCAATATTGCATGAATGTTGGTTACTCAAAAGTTAAAACGTTGGCTGAATTTTCCTCTGGAACACTCAGACCACTAGTAAGCAGTCAGTCGTTTTCCTAAGGGGGTGGAGTTTGAAACGTTGACCTGATGGCAGGAATATCAAAGTCCAGAGTTGACTCCAAGGTATTGATGGAGCAACATCCAAGCCTACTGCTTTGGATTACCGTGCATTCAGACTAACACCACTGTTCACTGTCCATGGTTCAGAACAGAAGAACATAAGAAGAGCCCTGCTGGATCAGGCCAAAGGCCCATCTAGTCCAGCTTCCTGTATCTCACAGCGGTCCACCAGGTGCCCCAGGGAGGTATGAGACAACAAAATGCTTGCATCCTGTTGCCACTCCCTTACACCCGATACCAGTAGCTTTCCACCTTTGTAAGGAGGTTGCACAATCCATCATTGCCTATAGCCCACGATGGACATTTCTTATTCCTCCAGAAATCCGTCCAATCCCCTCTTAAAGGCATCAAGACCAGATGCCATCACCACCTCCTGTGGCAAAGAGTTCCACAGATTAACTACCCGCTGGGTAAAAAAGTAGTTCCTTTTATCTGTTCTAACTCTCCCAACTCTCAGTTTTAGCGGATGCCCCCTAGTTCTGGTGTTTTGAGAGAGGGAAAAGAACATCCCTTTATCGACTCTATCCCTTCCATGCATAATTTTGTATGTCTCAATCATGTCCCCCCTCAGGCACCTTTTCTCTAGACTGAAGAGCCCCAAACACTGCAGTCTTTCTTCATAAGGGAGGTGCCCCAGCCCCGTAATCATTTTTGTTGCTCTCTTCTGCACCTTTTCCAGCTCCACTATTATATGTCCTTTTTGAGATGCGGCGACCAGAACTGGACACAATATTCCAGGTGTGGCCATACCATCGATTTATACAATGGCATAATAATATTGGCTGTTTTATTCTCAACCCTTTTTAATGACTCCAAGCATGGAATTGGCCTTCTTAATTGCTGCCGCACACTGGGTCAATACCTCCATTGAATTGTCCACCAGCACCCCAAGATCTCTCTCCTGAGCTGTCACAGACAGCTCAGAACCCATTAGCCTATAGTATAGGTGAAATTTTGGTTTTTGGCCCCAATGTGCATCACTTTACATTTGTCTATGTTGAAACGCATCTGCCATTTGGCTGCCCATTCCCCCAACTTGGAGAGATCCTTCTGGAGCTCTTCACAATCCTTTCTGGTTTTCACCACCCGGAAAAGTTTTGTGTCATCTGCAAACTTGGCCACCTCGCTGCTTATCCCTGTCTCCAGGTCATTTATGAATAAGTTGAAAAGCACGGGCCCCAAGACAGATCCCTGGGGCACTCCACTTTTCACCTCTCTCCATTGTGAAAATTGCCCATTGACCCCCACTCTCTGTTTCCTGGCCCTCAACCAATTCTGGATCCATAAGAGGACCTGCCCGCTTATTCACTGACTGTGAAGTTTCTTCAGCAGCCTTTGGTGGGGGACTGTGTCAAACGCCTTCTGAAAATCCAGGTATATGATATCCACAGGTTCACCCACATCCACGTGCCTGTTGACCTTTTCAAAGAATTCCAAAAGGTTTGTGAGGCAAGACTTACCCTTACAGAAGCCATGCTGACTTTCCTTTAGCAGTTCTTGCTCCTCTATGTGTTTTAGGATTTTATCTTTGATGAGGCTTTCCACCATCTTACCCGGAACAGACGTTAGGCTGACCGGCCTATAGTTTCCAGGGTCCCCCCTTCTCCCTTTTCTAAAGATTGGCGTGACGTTGGCTATCCTCCAATCCTCTGGCACCGTGGCCGTTTTAAGGGACAAGTTGCATACTTTAGTTAAGAGGTCAGCAACTTTGTTCTTTAGTTCCTTAATAACTCTTGGGTGTATACCATCTGGCCCTGGTGACTTATTTATATGTAGTTTATCAATTTGATCTAAAACATCTTCTTTATTAACCATTATCTGCTTTAATTCCTTAGTTAGGAAGGGCTGTTCGGGCTGTGGTATCCGCCCAAGTTCTTTTGCTGTGAAGACAGACGCAAAGAATTCATTTAATTTCTCTGCAATCTCCAAGTCCCCTTTTATCTCCTCTTTCCCTCCCTCACCATCCAGCGGGCCAACCGCCTCTCTGACAGGTTTCGTGCTTCTAACATATTTGAAGAAGCTTTTATTATTCCCTTTTATGTTGCTAGCCATGCGTTCCTCAAACGCTTTCTTGGCCTCCTGTATCACCTTCTTACTTGTCTTTTGCCAGAGTTTATGTTCTTTTTTATTCTCCTCACTGAGGCAAGACTTCCATTTACGGAAAGAAGCTTCCTTGCTCTTTACAGCTTCTCTAACTTTGTTTGTCAGCCATGCAGGCACCCTCCTGGACCTTGTCGAACCCTTCTTTCTTTGCGGTATACACTTCCCCTGGGCCTCTACTACTGTTATTTTAAACAGCCTCCATGCAGCCTGGAGGGATTGGACTCTTTTTACCTTCCCTTACAATTTCTTCCTAACTAGCCTCCTCATCTGAGGGAAGTCTGCCCTTCGAAAGTCAAGGGTTCTTGTGTCAGATTTGCTCTGCACTCTTCCTGGACATGCATGGCAAAACCAATCGCAGCATGGTCACTGTTCCCCAATGGCTCAGTAACACTTACATCCCTAACTAGGTCCCGAGTACCACACAATATTAAATCCAGAGTCGCCTGTCCTCTGGTCGGCTCCATGACTAGCTGCTCTAAGGCACAGTCATTTAGCACATCAAGGAATCCGGTCTCTCTTTCTTGACCAGAGCAGCAGTTGACCCAGTCAATATGAGGATAATTGAAGTCCCCCATGATTACAGTCCTGTCTTTCTTGGTCACTGCCTTGATTTGTTCCCTCATTTCAAGGTCACCTTCAAGTTTTTGATCGGGAGGACCATAGCACACCCCCACTATTACATTGCTCTTACGGCCTGGCAGTTTAACCCACAGTGACTCCATGGTGGAGTCCGGCCCACCTTCAGTTTCTATTCTGCTGGATTCTGTCCCTTCTTTGATACAGATGGCCACCCCTCCGCCAACACGCCCTTCCCTGTCCCTCCTATAGAGTTTATAGCCTGGGATTGCAGTATCCCACTGGTTCTCTGCATTCCACCAGGTTTCCATTATGCCTACTATATCAATGTTTTCCTTAGCCACCAAACATTCCAGTTCCCCCATCTTTGCTCGGAGACTTCGGGCATTCGCATAATAACACCTATGTATGGGGTTCTCTAAGGAGGGACTGTTTTTTGATCCCTTTTCCCCTCCTCTCTTTTTACTGGACAAACTGTCACTTGCACTCAGGTTTGAAGTTCTATTTCCTACTCCTCCATTACTCTTTGGTACTCCTCCACCCTCCTCTTCCCGTAGGGATGAGGAGTTCCGAACCGGACGCCACTCCGCTCCTGTCGGCTTTCCCCCAGGGATCAGTTTAAAAGCTGCTCTGCCACCTTCTTAATATTAAGCGCCAGCAGCCTGGTTCAATTTTGCTTCAAGTGAAGCCCGTCCCTCTTGTACAGGCCTGGCTTGTCCCAGAATGTCCCCCTGTGCCTAATGAATCTAAACCCTTCGTCCCGACACCACCGTCTCATCCACGCATTGAGACCCCTGAGCTCCGCCTGCCTAGCCGGCCCTGCACGTGGAACGGGTAGCACTTCTGAGAATGCTACCTTGGGGGTCCTGGCCTTCAGCGTCCTGCCTAGCAACCTAAATTTGGCTTTCAGGACCTCCCGGCTACATTTCCCCACATAGTTGGTGCCAACATGCACCACGACCGCTACCTCCTCCCCCGCAACCTTCTCACCAGGCAGGCAAGTCACCATGCAGTTCTCACGTCCGTCACAGACCCCCTCTCTGTATTCCTTACTATAGAATTGCCCACAACAAGGAGACCACAACCCCCCTCCCGCCGAGGAGCATCCTTAGTGCGACTGGATGCGGGCTCGTCACTGGAATAAGGGCCCCCCGCTGGGGGATTGATTCCCTCTGTTCCAGGCTGACATCCTCCAGCCCTGAGACTCCTTTCCCCAGCAGCTGAGGAGCTGCCCGTCTGCGGGTGGGACGAAGCCTGCAAGTTCCCGGATGTCTCACCATGGACCCTCACTGCCTGTCTCTGCTTCTCCAGGTCCGCAATCAAGGTCTCTAGGGAGCAGACGCGTTCCCTGAGTCCCTGGAGCTCCTTGCACCAAGGACACACCCATGACTTACGCCCCAGAGGCATACATGTGGCATTCTGTGCAAAACACTGGATAGCCCCTGCCCAACTGCTGTCTGTCTGGCTCCATCTCTGTGTTTATTTAGGGATGAGCTGCCCTGCATCTCAGAGAGAGAGCAGAGACTGGGGCCCTGGCTTCCTCGCCCTGCTGCTTAACTCGCGCAGATGCGTAACGCGCTTGTTACTTGGCACTTGGTCGCGGACGAGGCACTTCGTCTCAGGACAGCACTCACTGCTTGTGACCCACTCGCTAGAAGGTTCTGCTATATACAGGAAGTTCTTCCTTCCTCTGCTAGATAGCTCCTCCCCCTCTGCTAGAAAGCTCCTCCTTTCTGCCTGCCTGAAAAGGGGCTGGCCTCACCTGGATTATAGAGGTTGATTGCTGCCTAGGAATTCAGATAACACAATTGCCCTCAGAAGGTAACCCAATTAACCTCCTAAGGTAGCTCAATTTCCCTCTGAAAGGGTCACTCCCTGGGTAGCTTAGTTCCCATGCTACGTAGTATTAATATATGTCTTAATATATGCCTGAACTTTGTGGCACACTGTATTTTAGACCCCAAATAGTTTAAAACACTAAAACTTTAGTTTAATTTAGTGTAAGTAGTTTAAAATTAGTTAAGTTGTTTAATTTAGCTTAGTTTAGTGTTTAGTTAAAACACTAAGACTAAACACCAAAGTGTTCCAAACACTAAGACTGCTATCTCTCCTGTGCTGAGACTTCACCTCTGTCTTATTTCAGTTTCTACTCTTCCCTGTGTTTTATTTGGGTTCTTACTCACAAGTAGACTCTGGTCCTCAGACTCAGAGTAGACCTGTATAGGCTTGAGTTGTAATTCTCTACAGAATCAGCTCCTTTAAGCTGAACTTTACTCAGACTTAAATTTAACCTTTCCTTAAACTAAACTCAACCTTAAACCTAAACTTAGAGTAGATTTACAGGTGAGAAGAACACTTACCTTATCTTTCCAAGGATCCCCCTTCCTGCCTTCTCCTCACGCAGATGCATAACGCGCTTGTTACCTGGCACTTGGTCGCGTACGAGGCACTTCGTCGCAGGACAGCACTCGCTGCTTGTGACCCACTCGCTAGAAGGTTCTGCTATATACAGGTTCTGATCTTCTGTGAATCAACCTGTACTTATGAGTCCAGCCAGTATCTCTCAGTTGGCCCCAGACTTGAATGTCGAGGAATTGCACTGGGGGAAGGTCTAAAACAGGCTCTTCCTGGCATTGCCTCCTTTCTAATCCTAGCTGAGAAGTTGAGCACTTAGTTTGGTGACAATTTCTATTAAGGCAAGTGGAGGGCGAAGCTCCACAAAGTAGCATTGGTTATAAATTATGAAAACGTTATTAGGGCAAGGTGACAGATAGATTATTCCCATAGAGGATGATGTGTGCTTTATATGAGTCTCAAACACAGTAGTGTGTAAATAGCTAGACTTGGGGGGATGCCTTACATTCTCCCCCTCCCCACTTTGGGCTGCCAGCTTTCTTTAATCATAAGTGATTAATGGCAAGCTTTTGATAACAGTAAATTAACAAGGGGAAAGTGCTACCATCAGTTGAGCGAGGCTGAATATATAAGTAGCTGACGGGTTAAGCCCTGGATCAGCTTGTTTTTTAGAAGATATGTAATGGAAAACCATTTCCACACATAAAAAGATACGGTGCGTTATGAAGCAATTGCATTTCTTACACAAAGTTCCGGAGAGGCTATTTGGAGAGCAGGGAAGGGGTTTTTGGAGAGCGTGTGAACATATTGGATCCAATGACAGCAATCCTGAGGCTGTTCCGGATTCCGTGTGAATGGGAGTGCCATGTGTCTGTGAACTAGCGGTGGCACTGCAAGTGAGGGCACATGCTGGAGGCCCATGCCCAGCCCCACAACCATGGGCTCATCAGGAAGCAGTGGAGAGTACCCAACAGCAATATTGGCAAGCCCTGCTTCAGGAGTGGCAGTGATGAGGAGGACTGCCTGTCATTCAGTGCTCAGTTAGCTTTCTCAGTGGGAATGGCTAATGGGAAATGGGCAGTGAATGTGGAAGAGTCCTCCATCACCACCTCTCTAAGTAAGGTTGGCAGAACGAAGGAGGTCTCTCTCTGCTGCCTGGCGGCTGGACATTGGATGGGAGAGATAGTTGGCCTGAGCACATAAGAACATAAAAAGAGCCCCACTGGATCATGCCAAAGGCCCATCTAGTTCAGCTTTCTGCATCTCGCAGAAGCCCACCAAATGCCTCAGGGAGCACACAAGACAACTAGATATGTACATCTAGGAAGTCAAGGTATGCTTGTATAGGTAAGGTAAGGGTTTCCCCACAACCAAATGGTCTAGTCGTGACCGACTGTAGGGGCCTGTGCTCATCTCCATTTCTTAGCCGAAGGGTGGCGTTTTGTCGGAGGACACGTTTCCATGGTTATGTGGCCAGCATGACTATACGCCAAAGCACATGGAACACTGTTACCTTCCCACTGAAGTGGTACCTATTTATCTACTGGCATGTTTACCTGCTTTCGAACTGCTAGGTTGGCAGGAGCTGGGGCAAGGGCAACCACTTGGGCAAGGGCAACCAGGAGCTGGGGCAACCACTCTGCTGCGTGGTTTTGAACTGCCAACCTTCCAGTCAGCAGCTCGGCGGTTTAACCAACAGAGCCACCACACTTTCCAAAGCATGGAGGAGCACAGCGGTGTGGGTCGGCCTGTGCTCCAGGACTCTGTAAAAACTGGGGCTGCACTGGGGTGAACATGCAGCAAGCAGCTTTCATGCCCAGCATCCCTTGCATCATGGACATGCTCTCTTTGTTAAATAGAGGGGGGAAAGGAAGCATTGGCGAGACTAATGTCTGGCATGTGTACATATTTGCTGGAACAAGGTAGGAAAGTCCTGACCTGGCCACGTCACACTGTGATTGCATTTTTGATCTCCCCTTACCCTATGCAAAGACCAAATAAGCATGGACACTCCATTCCCCACCAGCGGAAAAGTCTGTCACAAAAGATGCAGGTTGGGCAAGAACCCCAATGTGCTGGTTTTTAACCTGCAGGAAGTACTTTTCAACTGCAGCCCGCTGCATACCGTTCAGCTCAGCGCTGGTCTGATTTACATGACTTCTGAACTGGATTGCAGCGGCTTCTGATTCCTTGAGGCTCTTGTTTCCTTTTCTCCTGCTGTCTCTGGCCAGCTGAAACTAATACCAGGCCCCAGCTGTCATCTTGCTGGTGCTGAGATGTGTTCACTTTCCTTGGGAAGCCTCTTCTGAAGCCAGCTATAAACTGCCGGTAAATGGGGAATGCTCCTGTTTTGACATGTTCATACTCTGCTGCGGCGGATATTGACGTTTCCCACTCAGAGAACCAATAACACCACTCTACAAAAATGTGGAGGTTGTTGGAAAATCACCTGCCAAAGCACTAACAGAATGGGAAATGCCAGTGCTGGCCCAGGGACCATGGTTGGATAGACCAAAGGGAAGGGGAAAAAGGACAAACTGGGATGAGTGGTTGCTTAGTTCCTCCTCCCTGCTCAACTTTCATTGGAGGAGAAAGCTAGTCTTTGATGGACGACCACCTACATCAACGTTAGCCAAATCAACCAGGGCAGGTAGCTGAGGCCAGTTCATTGACAGTCGGTCCTCTTTATGTGTGTCCTCCAGTGGTGTCGCCCTACCGGTTCGCTGGGCGGAGTTATCTCGGCTGCAGGGAGGGTTTCCACGGTGATCGGCAGCGTCCTTGCTGCCTCCCGTTGCGTAATGGCGAAAGCCCGCCCGCTGCAGCTGCCGAGGACGCTGCCGATCACCGTGGAAACCCTCCCTGCAGCCGAGATAACTCCGCCCAGCGAACTGGTAGGGCGACACCACTGGTGTCCTCGCTTATCTTTGAGGGGAAGAATTGCTACTTTCCTCCTCATCTGTGTCTCTGTCCTCATCCACTGTGCAAAGTCCTTCCAGAGGCAGCAGGGATCTTCAGAATGGCACCTGCGACGAGCGCTGACCCCTTGAAAATGGCTGGCAGAAGCATCCACCAGCCATGTTTAAGGTGTCCATGCTGGTCACAGGTGCCATTCTGAAGTTTTGAGTTCAGGAAATTCACTTTCTGTTACAGGAGATAGCTGTATTTTCTTTTTCTGGTTTATTGGCTGTAGATTCTGGTAGAATATAGAGACTTCAAAGCAGTTTATTTCATTGTGTTCTGCTGTACTTCCCACATCGTGTGATATGTAACATGATTATATTATTCAAAAGTACCAAGATTTTACAATTTTGGGCAGTAGTGATATCAGCCTTCCCCCCCTTGCGCATCACCCAATGCGGCCCACACACCCCAGCACCCCCTAGCAATGCTGCGAATCACGTATCTAAGCACATGGAAAAAAATATTCAATATGAGCTCCATTTCCCTGAATTGTGGTTACGTTTCCCTCCTCTCATGAAAGGATTGAAAAAGTGGCTTCACCATTTTGTTGCAATAAGAATGCCAGTATTCGTTATCGGCAGGAAACAAGGGGATCCGGCATCCTCAGCTTTTATCTTACACTTACTATGTGTTTCCAAAACATTGTGTGGCAAACGGATCAAAAGGGTGTGTTGTGTGTGAGTGTTTTCATAGAGTGCTCCGACCTTCACACCAGCGCCTGCATTTTTGCTTTCATAAGTATTTTAAACGCTTCTCTCCCCCCTCCATCTTTTGCTGCTCCCCTCTATCCGTGGACCAAAGGTCGATGTAGGCGGTTCGCCTCTCTCCCTCATTAACTGTTTATGCCGCACAATGAGTAACCTTATCTCCACGAAGCTCTCTGAAGTCGCCTGCACCAGCTTCCCGCTGTGGGAGGGATTTTTACTTGTGCACAGTTCAGCCCGGGATCTAACACAGGTAGTGAGGAGACATTCTTCTTTCCCTTCACATATTTTGAAATGCTCACATCCTCTTTCATTGTAGCTAACAATGCGCTGTATAACAACTGTTGCAAGGCACCCTGGCTTATCATTCCTCTAAGTGATGGATGCTGCTGGCAGGCGCTCCATGATTGTATGATGATGACATGATGACATGACAATGATGATGATGACATGACAATGTCATCTGTGATCTGTTATTGTTGAAAATGTGTATTAACTGTTTGGAGTTTTCCCTGAAGCGCTGAGTGCTTGAGCATTGACTTGTGCTTGCTGTAGCTTGCCCAAGCCTGCAGCGTGGGGCTCTTTTCTTGCTGGAGGCAAAGGCCTCTTGGACGTGGGCAGCAAGCAGGGATATGCCAGAGTCACATTTTGCGAGTCGAGTCTCGAATCAGCTGCCCCATGAGTCGAGTCACGAGTCATAGTGTGCACTGTCATGACTTGACTTGCAGAAAAATTCAAATCATTTTGACTCAAGTCCCAAGTCATTTCAAGAAGAGTCAGGTATTAAGCCTTTCTCCTCCCTTCAGTCCTGCTCTAGCCCTGCTGGAGCTGACTCCTGGTCAAGAGGACAAATGTCCTCTTACCCTGAGCAGACTTCCTGCCCCCCCTTCCACCCCAGTGGGATGCGGTGGAGGATGTGCTGGCACCTCTGCAATACCATGCTTGGGTTTTTGATAGGATTGGGCTGTTCGCCCATAATGGAAATGTGAAGAGATGTGAAGTTTCAGTTCATGCTCCACTGCAGTGCAGCAATGCAGTTTAAGGAGCCACATGTTTCTTTCCTCATCACACATTTCCAGAGAGCATTTGCTTTAAAAACAAAACAAAACAAAAAAGAGCCTATTAGATTATCAAAGTTAATTGTATTTTGAGAACAGGGAAAATACTTTCTATTTTTTTTTCTCCTTTCCTATCAGCCTAGAAATTCAAGCGCCGGAGGCAAACGACCACACCGCCACATTTTTTTCGTCCCGACTCCTATTAGGGAGTTGCCTCCTGCTGGTACAGTAATGAACTTGTGCTGGCTTACCACAGCGCTTTGCGGAGAAGGCGCCACAATATGGAGACTGAAGACCTGCTCCTGGCAAATAGCTTATTCCTGAAAATATAACCCTTGGTTCGTCTGGTTGTGAATGCATCGTTGTGAACCTAGATACACACACCGGGCCCCATTTCCTTTGGCCAGTGAATGCCTTGGGCAAGGGGTTGGTTGGAAAGGTGACTGGGTGGCAGGCAGTCACACAGCTCACAGGGATCCTCAGGACCAAGTTGCCCTGACTAAAGGACCGTCTATACAGTGGCACAGCCAGCCACAGAAGCTTCCTGGCCAATTTTGGTCTTCTGTCCATACTTTCAAGAGCAGTTCTGTGCTAGAAAGATTTCTGAGGCTGAGCAGAAGCCAAGCGTCGGCTTCCTGGCTGGCCCTCATCTTCTGCCCAGCATTGGCAGACGTCCGAGAGCAGCGCTGCCCTCGGAAGCCTGCTGTGGCCAGGCAGAAGATGTTGGCTGGGAACATCTGGGGCCTCATCGCCCCTGGGGCTGGGCTAGGCGATGACGCAGCAACATGACCTCCTGCTCCATTGCATTGCCCATATGCCTGCATGCTACACTCCCTCCATGGGATGGCTCAGTTTTGGAGCCACATGGAACTTGGAGAGGGTAGGTGGCTCAACCACGGACCATGAGCCTGCCCCTCGGACTGAGCAGGAGACACCCAAAACTCTGTGGCCAGGCAGTGAGCCACGGCCATTCCTCACTACGTGGTGACTCTGTACCACCCCAGCAGCTTTTCAGTCCAATCCGATGTGTGTTTACTCACAAGTAAATCACACTGTGTTCAATTGTGCTTACCCCCAGAAAATGTGTGGCTAGGATTGGGGTCTTTGTGCCCATAATTAGCTTGTTAAAGGATGAGACGGCCAGGCAAACTAGAATCCACAGAAGCAACCACTCACATCTTCATAAACAATTCAGAGATACATTAAAAGAATCTCTGAACTGTTATATATATATAATTCAGGAGCGCTGCGCAATAGCTGACAAACAGACTCTGGGGATAAACAATGCAGTAAATCAAAAAATTTTGCTTAACGAAGCAAGCGACTTTCCCAGGATCCGGTTTTGTTGTCTAATTTTTACTGAAATGTGAATGCTGGAGGCAAATCAGAAGAACAAATGATTTAATGGCATTAGCAACACTGCTTAGTTCACAGTAATGAGACAATAACACGTCGTGAACTTAGTATGACAATTTTTAACTAGGTTTATTAAACCTTATTAAAAATTGAAATCCTTTTGTAAGGCTGTGTTTCTTGGGCGATGTTTATGGGGTTTATTGGAGGGTGTTGCTAGAGCAGGGGAAGGGGCTCTGCCCTGCAACAGGTAAAGGTGCCTCCATGCTGAGTTTGCAGATGGTGGGGAAGGACCTCCCCCCCCCCTTGCAGGCCCTCTAGAATATTTTACTACAGGGTACAAGGTTTCTTGTGGGGCCCTTCCCAAAGGGGAAGGGTGGCAACGGGAGCGGGAAGAATCGGGGTGGAACTGGGTGGGGCAGGATGGTGACAGCTGGAGGAGTCTTTGGAGCAGGTGCGGAGTCCAGGTCTACCTGCCCACGATGACTTATGGCAGTAGCTGCCACCCTGTGCCCATATGCCCTGCCTTCTTCACAGGCAATGGGTCTGAGGGCGCCATCTTCACCTGCGGTCAGGCCAGCAAAGTTTGGCTGGCACAAAGGATGTTTGGACCACTCTCGGAGTCAGAGAGGCCAGCACATAGACGTGCGCCATCCTCCCTGACTCCGAGAGTGGTCCAAATGCGCTTTACAGTGGCCCTTGTGCCAGACAAACTGCTGGCCTAACCCTGCCAGCCTAACTCCAGGTTAGGGTTGCGCCCTGAGTGAGATAGGAAAATGTAAGATCCCAGGGAATGTCTTTCCCTTTTCCTTTGGCTCCTGCCCCCCCTTTTCACCCTGAGCCTGGGTTCAAATTACCTGCTTTACCCCCTGTCTCAAGAGCTCTGCCCCCTATGTTCCATGAGAAATGAATAAATGAACAGCCGGTATTGGTCCCAGGCTGCTGCTACCAAGCCCTGCATTGGGACTCCCACGAGCCCTCCTGCCCACCCCCTGATGGTCCATTGGACTGTACCGCTGCTACCGAGCAGGTACTGAGTGTGTCAGGGTTGCCAAGGTCAATGGAGCCAGGAGGAGGATTCATCCAGACCCAAGAAGGAAGGTTGTGGCAGGAGGACCCCTTACAGTGGGGATACAGTGGGATACAGCGGACTCTGAGCCGGCCGCCACTGCCTTTCCGCAGAGGGATTGAGAGAGGATTGGGTGGTTAAAGATGCCTAAGAGCAGTGATATATTCCGAAGGTGGAATTCAAACGCTCCAGGGCGCGTGCGTTTAAAGACACCTTCTCCTCTTCGTCCTCCGTGATGGCAACAGATTTGTATCTGCAAGCTTAAATTCAAAGCGGTATCGTCATTTTTCTGAAAGGGCATTTTGTTTGAGGAGGAGGAGGCATAAATAATGCATCAATGGAACGGACTTCTTAGTAGATCGAAAATGCTGATGGACACACATAAGATAAGGATTAATGGCCAGGCTTTGAATGGGATGCACCCAGCGAGTTGCAGTTCTTTTTATGGCAATAGTGAGAAATGAGGTGTCACCTCGAGTATTGACTCCTAGTCTGGGGTAGGGACTTTTCCAGTCAATATTTCACTGCTTATTTCATTGTTCGTTTTAGAGACAAGTTGGTCATTCTAGACCAGGGTCCAAAATGCATCATCTCTAGCAGATGGCATAGCCCCCGCGATTTAAGCACTATGAGTTATTGGCTATGGGAGTTCAGTGGAGGTTGAGATCACTTTGGTGGAAAACTCCAAATGGAAACAACATTGGGGGGGGGATTTTCTGGAGGAAAAGTCCATAGTAGGCTATAGGCCATGATGGGTGGTGCAACCTGCTGGGGCTACTTCAGAATGCCAGATGCAAGGGAGGGGCAACAGGATGCAGGCATCTTGTTGTCTACTGGGCTCCCTGAAGCACCACTGAAGTGTCACTGTGAGATACAGGAAGCTGATGGGCCTTTTGCCTAATCCAGCAGGGCTCTTCTAATGTTCTTCAATACAATGATTCTGATCCGACTAGTTCACAACAGGGGTGGAACTATTCTACTGGTTACAAGTTGGATAAATAGTGAATGGAACAGGATAAGTGGGCGTTACCTTCTGGACAAACAAACTAACAAACAAACTTTGCCTGATCCAGCGGGGCTCTTATATTGTTACGGCCCAGATTGGGTTGCAAGTTATTATAGCTCTCTCCCCACAAACAAGATAGCAAATTCTGTTTTATTTACCTCTATTTACCTCAGAATGTCAGATTCAAGCGAGTGGCAACAGGATGCAGGCATCTTGTTGTCTACTGGGCTCCCTGAAGCATCTGGTGGGCCACTGAGAGATGCAGGAAGCTAGATGGGCCTTTGGCCTGATCCAGCAGGGCCCGTCTTATGTTCTTATGATGTTGCTACCAGGAAGTCTGTTTTATTGAGTGAGCAATTTCTGAACTGTTTGGAAATAGCTTGGCTTTTTTTCTTTCTGAGCAAAACCAAAACGAACAAGCCTGCCCATCTCTGACGTTAACGACCAAGATAGGATATTATTAGTCGTAGCAACTTATAAAATGGAGTCATTTTGTTTTCTCTGATTGTCACGTGCAAGAGTCCCTTAGAACAGAAGCTTAGCGAACTGCATTCAGAGAGCAGGAGAAGCCTTATTGAATCCCCCAGAAAATGGGCTTCCAAAATGACGCAAAAGAAGTCTGTCAAAATTACTGAAGCATGCCTTGACTAGTGGAGTCAAATAGTCCATCATCCCAAAACTGCTGCTCATTTGGGGAACTCATTAATGGCCCATCAGTTGCCATTGAGGAAAGGCTTGAAAAGTAAACATGTTCCTATTTTTGAATCTTATGTCTGCTCTTTATTTTTAATGAGGCAGTTTGCATTAAATATGCACCCACACACCCAGATACCCAGATACCACCATGCCTTAAGAGGTTGAAAAGCTTATTTAAGGAAAATTCCCGGTGCCCCTTGGCAGCTGCGAAGCGAAGTTGATTGGCTTTTAATGAACTCTCACATCACTTGGAGAAGACATGTTATCCATCAAGGGGGGCGGAAAGTATGTGAATATTCAAAAAGAAAGAAGACAGTGGTTTGGTTTGTTATTTAGATCAGGGCCTCATAGCTTGTGTTTGTTTGCTTGTTTATTTGAAGAATTTATACCCTGCCTTTCCCATGCAAAAGCAAATGCCCAAGGCGGCTTACATGGGCAGGCTAGAAAAACCACCAGTTTTCATTTTTTTTAAACACAAGCATACAGTAGTCTGTGGTTCACCAAATCCCAGATGTAGTCTTCACAGTGTGGTTCTCTCCTCTGTCTGCGTGCCATCGAGCTTCAGCAGGCAATCCTGGTCAGGTCCTCAAGGTTATATTCAGTTCTTTTGCAGGCTGGTCTTCTCATACACTCCCCTGCAGCTCTCACGAGGTGACTTGCAGCTCAACAGCGACTCTGTCCTGCCACAACGGGTATAGCAGCGTGTCACAGCCTATTATTCCATCTCCCATCCAGAAACAAGACAGCAGATTCTCCTGCTTAGCTTCAGGCAGTGCTGGCAGCTCAACCAGAATGGTTCTGAAAGCGAGGGGCAGGGGGCACTTTACATCTTTGTTCAGGCACCTGAAAGCATTTCCCCTCTCTAGGAACGCCATTGCTCCAAAGCCATCTGGGGAGCAATTGGAATCCTTCTATTCAATAGCCTTTGCCTCTGGATTGGAGCAGGGCTGTCCCATTCCTGTACGCAGTGACAGATTGAAGGAGACTTTGAATTTTGAACATTAAACAACTCAGACAAATCTTTTCCACACTTTTTTTTCCTTTCTGCACTTGATGCCGTTTCTGTGTAGAACAGCTCAGGGAAGTATATGAGCTCCCTTGGTTATCCAGGGCTCTTATGATCAGCAGAAAGAGGAAGAGAGAAATTTTTTCTCCATTTGATGATGGCAGCAGAGAAGCACTGAAATAAAAACTTATGGCTTGAGTCACCTAGAGCAGAGCAGCCGTGCTCCCAACCACTCAGATATGGAAGGAGGATTAGAAATGGATTATCTGGGGGCTTTTGTTCCAGGCTTTTACTTACTTACTTTTTTTTCCTGCAGATTTATGGCTTTTTATATATATAGCCATTTATGGCCCCTTAAACCTTGTATTTATTGTTATCATAGCCAGCTATAAATATAGACGCCTCGGCAGCTCCAGCATTTCACGAGGGTTTGTCTGCACATTCCGTGTTCCATTGAACTAACCTAAATGTCACTGTAGTCTGACTTGGGGCGCAATCCTAACCAACTCTCTAGCATCGGGGTGAGGGAACAAACATGCCCTTACCTTAAGGAGGCCTCCTTGACTGCCCCCCCCAACTGCAGGATGCAGCTCATGTCCCATTGGCACAGCTATGTCAGTGCTGGAAAGTGGGTTAGGATTGCACCCTTACGCAAAGAGCGGGGAGCCTTCATTAAGGTTAAATATTGGTCTTTCCAAGTGTGAAAGGGAAAAAAGGCAACAGTTAATGGCTGCTTCTCCCCTCCATAGCATTAGAGAGGCTAATAATTGTGAGATTGATGGTGGATTTTGAGTCTTTCTCTCTGGGGAAATGGGGAAAGAAGCTCTGTTTATGGCGGTGAGAAATTATTCCAAGCCCTGACGGTAGGGCACCACAGGGTGTTAGACTTTCTCATTAATTGAGAATAGGCTTAAGTAAAAGGTCTCTGGGTTTTCTTTTATTTAAAAAAAAAGTTGTTGGAAATATATTGCCTCTCTTCCACAAGTAGCAGGAGGTTCCGGGGGAGAAGTCTTTTTTTATTATTATTATTTGGGTCAATTCTCTTCACAGGGAATGTGCTGGGAATTTATGGTCTCTTTTGTAATAAACTTTTTAGCTATGACTGCAAATGCTGAGCAGGTAGACGGCAAGTGTGCATGCAGATTCTATTTGTCAGGTCCCCCCCGCCAAGCTGTCCTCATGGGATTTGCCCCCTCAGAGATATTCCAGCCCCTCCTCTGAATATGCAAAGCATGTTATTGTTTGAAAGTAAATAATCCCCTAGTTTTTTCACCTGTGGAGATACAGACAGACTTCTAGCCAGGCACACACCAAGAGGCCCCACCATGGTTTTGATTATTGCACATTTGTGGGTACGTCCTTTAAAAAGATAAGTCAAGTGACGGAAAAAGCCCTAAAATATCCCTGCTTACCATAGGGTAGCGAAACCACTGCATTTTCAGGGTTTCAGATGGGTTGCAAAGCACCTACAGCAGCCATGTTGAAAATATGCGAAGATGGGATGCTAGAAAGGGGGAGGGCTGTGTAGTTGTTTTGCTTGTGTCAAGGTGGGAAATAGGCTTTTTTTCATTTCGATTGCTATTGCAAAATGGCTGAGAAATAACCCAACCTATTGCTGCGATAACAGGAAAGCACCAGGCTCTGGCAGCACTGCTTCCCACCATCACTTCCGGTGGGTCCTGGAGAGACTATACTTCTAAAAAGTGGGTCCCAGTGCTGAAAAGGTTTGAGGACCACTGTCCTACCCTTAACTTCCAACCTTAAGAAATTATTTATCTTAGGCAGGCAAGGTAGATGCTCATTCCACCATCTTGGTTTATGTGCTGGTCATCATAGGCCAGAGACGTGGTGGCGCAGCGGGTTAAACGGCTGCTGCTGGGCTTTCCTACCGGAAGGTTGGGAGTTCAAGACTGCGCGACGGAGTGAGCTCCCGTTGCTTGTCCCAGCTCCTGCCAACCTAGCAGTTTGAAAGCACCTAAAAATGCCAGTAGATAAATAGGTACCACTTTGGTGGGAAGGTAACGGCGTTCCGTGCGCTACGGTGTAGAGTCATGCCGGCCACATGACCACGGAAACTTGTCCTCGGACAAAACGCCGGCTCTCCAGGCTTTGAAACAGAGATGAGCAGCGCCCCCTACAGTCGGTCACAACTAGACCATTCGGTCAGGGGAAACCTTTACCTTTACCATCATAAGTTACCCAAAAGCCTTGATTGAAGAGGAGTGTGTGTGTGCGTGCGTGTGTGTGTGCATGTGTTTGTGTGCATTTTGCCTAATGAAGGCACTTCTTTTCAGTCAGAGAAGACTTTGATCATATTTTTTTCCCTCCAGAATAAAAACTTGATTCTATTGAACAATATGAACCCATTTTAGGCACTTTTAGCCATACAAAAATGTATTGAATATTAAAAGTACCCAATAAAACTGTTGTGCAGCGTGGTTTATTGTGGGAGCTTGATGGATTTCAGAAGCCAGATGTCCTCATGGATATAATATTAAGCTCCACCTTTTGCCTAGTCAAAGACTTAATGCTTTCTTGCCCGCTTAAAATGCAGCAATACAGTCATTCCCATTACTGACTGTAAATAATGGCATTAAAATCTAGGAAGCATATTTCCAACATAATATCAACATAAAGTGCCTTTTAATATTCACTAAAGCCAATTTAATGTGAATGAGTTTACTGATTTAATGTTTTTTTTAGCTAGCAAATGTTTATTTAGTACATCTCTCTGATGTGAATCGTGTTTCAGAGCAGCAAAAAAAAAAGCATTTATTTATATTACAAATGATTTGAAAATAAGAAGGGAACGTGATGTATAAAGAGATGAGCATTTTGTATAATGTAGAATATGCCCAACAGTGTGAATGTTTGGCATATATTCACAGTGGAGCCATGGCAAATCTTAAAGGAACATGATGTAGGAGGAATACCAATATCTTTAGAAGAAGTAAATGGACTATAGCAATTGATTTCATCATGGTTGCACGGGTACAAATTCCCATGGAAATTGTGTATTACTGTGAAAGGCAACTGTTATGAGCCTGACCTCAAGTGAACGGCATGGAGGTGGACGAGCCAATCAGACCCTTGACACTCCTACCAGCTGCGGAGGTGCACAACACAATAGTGAGGAATCCTGGGAACATGAATCTGATCTCCCCAAAGAGTGCCTTTCCTAGCCAGATGCATCGGAGGGGTGAGACCCCAATCTCCAAGGAAGCTCTTGCTCTTGACTGCCAAAGCGTCAATGGAAAGGAGTTGAGGGATTGTGAAGTGCTCAGCTGCTGGCCTGGGGGCTGCCCCTTTGAGAATCCTCACACTGAAGCAGTGGAGGAGAGTGGGGTATGGCTCCCCCACCTTGCCGGGCATAATGGTAGATCTGCGACTGAACTTGGGCCACTTTATCTGTGTCAGTGGCTCCCAATTGTGCTTAGTTTTCACTTTACCTTCGGTAGGAGTGCAATCCTAACCTGGAGTTAGGCCGGCACAGTTAGGCCAGCAAAATTGCCTAGCACAAGGGCCACCGTAAAGCACGTTTGGACCACTCTCGGAGTCAGGGAGGATGGTGCACGTCTGTGTGCTGGCCTGTCTGACTCCAAGAGTGGTCCAAACATAATTTACAGTGTCTCTTGTGCTGGCCTAACTTTGCTAGCCTAACAACGCTGGCCTAGCTCCAGGCTAGGATTGCACTCCAAGGCTTTTTGTTTCGTCTGCTGCTTGCTTGTTATTTGACTATCTACTAGTTAATGGCTGGATATCCTTTGGTGTTTAGATATGTTCACCTGAAGAGCAATGCCAAATGTATTTCAGGCACCTTCACCAGTTTATATATCCATTCCCATTCTAGAAGAGTCACCTCAGAAAGCCTGATTGATTGGTTTCCTTGGATCATTCTGAGCCGGCGGCTTATGTTGAAGTTAAGGGATGATTTCTGAATAGCTATTGCACAATGACCTGTAGCGCAGGTTCTCCGCCTCTGTTGTTTCATCGTTTTTGAAAATTTTGTTTCTTATTCTTCAGTGCGGAAAAAGCAAATATGTGTCCTCCAAAATCCCTGGAATGCTCTTATTACCGTCTTTAAAAACCTGATATTTGATTAATAATTGCGTATTAAAGGCTTTACCAGATTAAATTGTTGAAGGTATTAGACGGCTCCAATGGAGTAGGTAACTGCCCTTGACAGAGTGTCATCGCATTGCCAAGATCCAGACCTGTGACCTCTAGATAAGTTACTTTATACACTGCTAAATAAATAAATAAATAAATAAATAAATAAATAAATAAATAAATAAATAGAAATCTCCCTCCTCTGACCTTCTGTGAATGAGCCATGGATTTGTTTCCTAGGGAACTAGTGACTGAGAAAAATCTATAATTAGATCTGTGGGTTGTGCTACATAAGGGAACTGGGCGCTAAGCATTTTCCCTAAAAATAAAGCATCTTAGTATAATAAACTAGATCCAAGATTATTTCAGTTGTGAGAGGTTAATTGGAGAAACAATTAATATACAGGTAGGCCTGCATTATTCGACGTAGTGTGTGGATTCCCCAGCCCTCAGTAAACCCTCCAGATGCGACCGGAACTCAACTCGGGGTGGGTTTGGGGGCACCCAAAATTTGCTGATATTTAATCTTCATGTTTTGATATCCACTGGGCATCGAATCCCCATGTATAATGAGGGCCCCCTGTATATATGTACACACAATCTCTGTGTACAGGATCACCTCTGAGGGATGGGGGACAAATTGAGCTGATGACTGAGCCTCCCACCTGCCATCTTGTGAGATGTTCCAGTGGCCCCATTGCACCGCCAACTGGGGCACCATAGCAGCTGAAGTTTTGGGAGGTGAGGGAGCTCAGTGGTGCTTGCCAGCGTTGCAGATTTTGAGGTGGGGAGAAAGCGGTGGGATGATGGGAGGGGAAGGAACTAGGCAGAAAGAGGGAGGCCCGAGGAGAGGGCTGGGCCTGAGAGGATGGAGATGGCGGCAGACTCTACCACCGTATCCTTTGCTCCCTTCCAAGTTGAGAGACCCCACACAGATCTTCTCAGATCTGTGCCCACTCAAACATAGGTGCAGATCCGAGTAGACCCATTGGGGCTGCTGTAGGTCAACATGGGGTAAAGGAAATTGCTTCCCTTACTCTGAGGAGACCTGCATATTTTCCCCTGGCTTCATAGGCTACAGTGGTAGCCGTTTTGGTTCCATTGTGGCTCTGAGCACTTAGGACCGGGCTGTTAATGAGCAGTGCTTTGAATTCCTCCTCACTAGTAGGACTGTGCTGGAAATTGAACCTGTTGGATTCTTGCTGTGACTTTATGGTTTTGCTGAGCTACTTACAGTATTGGGCCTGGCACTGACATTAGATACAGCAAGGCAGATTACTTCTGATAGCGCATTTCGTAGCACCGTTAATGAACAGCACATTGTTAATTATTTGTTTATTACCACCATGGGGGCAACGTTTGGAGTTTCCACCCGAGGCACTGATATAACGTGGACCATCTCTGTTGGGTAGCATGCCCGAAAGCCAACAGGAAGCAGTAGTGGGGCTTTGAGGAGCTGCATTGCCCAGCAGAGATTCCATCCCCTTTTCAATGTGCTTCACTTAAAAGAACAAAATTAGAACAGTCTCTCCAGCCACATGCGTCTCCCAATTAAAATTGACCCTTGGGGATGTGACATCGAACAGAGGCTGAAAAAAAAATCTAATTAAACCTGTAAAAGAAAATATAGCACAAAGTTAAGAGCCAGAGTTACAGTATTCTTTGCTGAGTTAAATTGTGCCTGTTTACTGACTATTTGTGCAGTCTCTCTGCCTGTCAGAAAATGAGAAGCGTTTATTAGTTTTCTAATAGCAAAACAACGAAACCCAGATAAAATATTTAGAGTTCATTCAATCCAAGCAAGAAGAAGAAAAATGTCAAAAAATATATTCCTTCCCTCCCCATGTCTTCTACCCTCCATCTTTGAAAGGCCAAGCTATACTATGGGGGTGCCCCAGTATTCACTGATTCGGTAACCATGGTTTCAGTTATCCACGGAAACCATGGATACTGGGACACCTATTAAAAAGATAGGGGGATATTAAACACATGTCTTTTTTTTAATCCTGTTGGAGCAAAACTACTGATGTTCCCCTATCTTTAAAAAGACATCCCCAGTATCCACGATTTCAGCTATCCATGGTGGGGTCTGGAACAGAACCCCAGCGGATATCAGGGTATGAGGATGGTGTGTGGGGAATGACTTGTTAAGGCCATCTTGTAAGTTAATCAATCAATCAATCAATCAATCAATCAATCAATCAATCAATCAATCAACAGGTACTTATATACCGCTTTTCAACACACAGTTCACTGGCAAATAGTAATAATAAAGTTAAATGACTCCCTGTCCCAAAAGGGCTCGCAATTAAAAAAAAAGGCAGACCGCCAGCAACAGCCACTAGAAAGACTGCGCAGGGGTGAAGAGGGACAATTACTCTCCCCCTGCTAAATTACTCTCCCCCTGCTATAAGAGGAACACCACTGGAAAAAGTGCCTCTTGCCCAGTTAGCAGGGGTAACTGCTAATGACAGAATGACAGAAGTAATGACAGAAGCAAGATTTGGATGGGATTTTGAATGGAACAGAGCTGGCTTGCAGCTCTTTCTCTTATCCACTGTGCTTCACCAGTCATGTCTAGTTGATCAGTATGCTTAGGTGGTGCAGAAAGGGCCCATTAGAAGAAGCCTCTGATTCTCGGAAATGGGAGCCCATTTGGACGTAACCAGATGCCTGGTTCTGAGGGCCTGGGATGCGTAGAAGTGTTTGGCGTTAGACAAATAACTGTTATTAAGCAGCAGCACCTCCGCGGCTGCTAAGTTGTAACAATGTTTTCTGAAAGCAGAATTGCTGTGGTTGTAAAGCTCAAAAAAAATAATGAAATCACTTCTGGGGATATTGTGCTTTTTCATTATTATTCACCCCTCCACTCTTCACTGATCTATTTCACTCTCAATCCTTTGAAAACGCTCTCTGATTTACTTCAGTGATAAGATCAGAGCTGCACAGGGATCACAGTGTTGAAATGAGCTTAGCTGGAAGGGACACGGTGGTGCCATTTGAAAAATAGGGGTTGGTGCGTTTCGTCCTGGTCAAAATTCAGCGAGAGTGGAAGGAACTGCTAAGTCAAGTTGCCCATTTGTTTTCACCTCCGCTGGGAGCCTATCCATCTTCCAGTATAATTCGTCCCAACGTGAGTGCTCTGGCAAAGAACATCAACACAGCAAGTTGTGGATTCAGGAGCAGTGCTTTCCTCAAGCCAAACCAGACATGACATTTCCTTAGGTTGGGGACACCGCTTCCTGGTCCAGCCAAACACTGGGAACTGTGGTTTGTACAAGTTCCAGCTTCTAGCTGTTCAATTGTTTAGCTCCAAAACCTCCAGGGAAAACACTTGTGATGGAAAGAGCAGGCAACTGATTGCCTCAAACACTGAGGCTATTCAAAAAGTAGATGGCTGCAAAGAGTTGAGCTCCTGCAGTTTGCAAGGTAGCTGCTAATGATTGTCCTGTAAACAGCCGAGGTCCTGCAGCTTGAACGCTTGTGTAAAGATAGGGAGATAAATATTTGACAGACCAGTCCTAAAGTGCATTGGAGCAGGCAGGTTGCCTGACCTATCCTGCATCCTGCGAGGCCAGGAGGTAGCTAGGCTTACCTTGGGGTAAGGGGATATTTTACCCCAGGATAAGCCCCAGACAGCCCTATGAGGCTGCTTGGATCTGTGCCAGCAAAATCGCCCATCTGCCCTCCCTCCACCCTGTTTCTGGGGAAAAAAAATGAGATGCTGGGGGGGGGGAAGCATTCTGTTCTCCTTACTTGCTGGCACTTGAAAATCTTTGGCACAAAATGGCAAACTTGATTTTCACAAAAATTGTGTGTGTCTGTGTGTGTCTGTCTGTGTGTGTGTGTGTGTGTGTGTGTGTGTGAGTGTTTCCAGCTGCATACAGTTTAGTGTGAGCAAGGGAGCATCCTTCCTTTGAACCATGTAGCCATCACAAAAGCATCTTAATTAGATGTCCATATTTCTGTCTGATTTCTGGGAGCATGTAGCTCCCTCTTGTGGCTAATTAAACATTAAACAATGTATCAAACTTTTACAGTGCTCTTCTCTGTTATTGCCAGCGCTGTCATTGCAGGCATAAAAAGAGCAGCTGCAACAGGCAGAGCCCCAGGTTTGGATGTAATGGATGTCAAGGGCCTATAACTTTCATGATCTGCTCTAGGATCACTCTTTTTTTTTTTTTTTTTGCAGGCTTTATTTGGAGTCTGGTTATGTGCAAATTCGTGGTGGCACAGCGGGTTAAACTGCTGCTGCTGGGCTTTCCGACCGGAAGGTTGGGAGTTCAAGACTGCGTGACAGAGTGAGCTCCTGTTGCTTGTCCCAGCTCCTGCCAACCTAGCAGTTCGAAAGCACCTAAATGCAAGTAGATAAATAGGGACCACTTCGGTGGGAAGGGAACTGCATTCCATGCACTACGGCGTAGAGTCATGCCGGCCACATGACCACGGAAGCTTGTCCTTGGAAAACGCTGGCTCTACAGGCTTTGAAATGGAGATGAGCACCGCCCCCTACAGTCGGTCACGACTAGACCATTTGGTCAGGGGGAAACCTTTACCTTTTTATGTGCAAATTGGGGGTGTGGTGGGGTCCTTGTGTTTGCAAGGAAGACTGACACAGAGGGGGAAAGCAGTAGTGTGTGTGTGTGTTTGTGTGAGTGAGTGAGTGAGAGAGAGAGAGAGAGAGAGAGAGAGAGAGAGAGAGAGAGAATTTGTGGACAAGACTGGAGGCCTAGAAGAAGACAACCTTTCAGAGCAGTAAAATCTGAACTCCTTGAATTCAGAAAGCTGTTCATACTGTTGCCAGGGTCAGCTCCTGGAACGACGGGGCCCAATGTAGGGCATTCCCCCCTGGGGCCCCTCACCCTCCCTACATGGCCCCCCGCCCATCCAGAAAAGTTGTTGTGTGGCTGCGTGTGGCACCTGGAAATGGTTGGTGGTGACATGACGACATCACTGCCATCTGGTTCCAGGATGCCCATTTTGGGCCATTTGGAGGCATGGGAGGTAGGAGGCCCCAAAGTAAAGCTGTTCTGGTTTACTATTTTTGGATTCCCTCCCCCCCCCCAAAAAAAAACCACTAGAAAAAAAACACTCGAAATTGTTAGTTGCTGAGGTGTTGAGAACTCTGTGTGGTTGATCTCCAGCTTCCCCTCCACCAATTCTTAGCATTTCTTCGGGAAGAAAAGCAATGACTGTTCAACTAGTTTAAGGTGTCATGCGGATAAGCTGGAGTATTGCAAGTTGTTCTTAAAGTTTTCCATCATTTGTATTGGTCTGGATCCTCAGTGTTGTGCTTTCCCTTACACAGGTTATTGATAATGAGAGACCAGAGGGGTCAAAGTTCCGGATTTCTGGAAGAGGAGTGGAACAGGATCCAAAGGGGGTGTTCAAAATAATTGAGAATACTGGAGAAGTTTTTGTGACACGGACACTCGACAGAGAAGCCATTGCTACATACCAGGTGAGCTGTGGTGGAAGGCCTGCATACCTGTTGTGTTGTCTTTAAAGAGAAATGTTATTTTTCATAAATGTACAACATTGATGTCTAATGTGCTGCAAAGTATCCTGACTTCAATGCATTGGTAGTACGTTGTGCCATAAATTCTTCATGAGTAATGTGGAAAATGTCCTATGACATTTTCCTTGCTTGCCTGTGTGTTTTTTTCCTTCCCTGGCAGACTTTTGGTGCTGAACAAATTACAAGCCCAACCCTTTTTATACACTGATTTTTGATCCATGGATTAGACATGGATTAGAATGCTGGTGACCACTGCAGGTAAGAAGGACCCTGCCGATCTCTGGAGAAGGGGAAACACACACACACACACACACACACACACACACACACACACACACACA
>JAJKFI010000088.1:604978-621493 GCA_029204185.1 Lerista edwardsae
CACACACACACACACACACACACACACACACACACACACACACACACCCCTTAACAATTGGTATTCTAAAAACTGCTTTTCTAGTCAAGCTATTAAAAGTGCTATTTTGCAGCTCACTCCAAGAAAAGTGACCCCTTCCTTTTGCTCTGGCTCACTGAACAATGGAATGCGGAAGTGATTGATCACTTCCGCATTCCGTTCTTCAGTGAGCGAGGGCTAGGAGAGGGAGGGTTGCTTTTCTTGGAGCGAGCTGCAAAATAGCAGCTCCGTTGGACAGATTCATGTTTCGTTTTGTTTTAACTGCTTTCATTTAACATGTGTTTTGGTATCAAGTTGGATATCAGCCAAACCCCAGTGGGTACTGAGGGTCCCTCCTGTACATCCCAGAGAGGACAAAGAAGCTTCAGCCCGGGGTTTACAAAGCCAAAGCTGCAGATCCAATAGGTGCCAGGTCAGGTCAGGTCAGGTCAGACGCAACAGGCCTGAACTGAGCAGGAAATGGTCCAGTAAGGAATGCAATTAGTCAACTGGCAGGAAGTTGCTGGAGGAATGCTACTGAAATGCAGAGCGGGGTGGCAGATGGATAGCGTTTTCCCTGGTCTTGGACTGGTATGGCATGCAGTGGAACTGGATTGGCTCTCCCGGGCCATGGGACTTCCAGAAACAGAAGGATTCTGGTCTATTGTAGCAGCATCTTAACTTGACCCTACCCTCTCCACACACAGTTTCCTTCTTTATCCTATTGCCTTCTTGGTACTGGAGCAGGGGACTCGAGGCCTTTTTCTCATAGCTTCAAATTCAAGGTTGAAAATGAGAAGGTGGAAAACTGCTGCTTGAAACTTTACAGGGAGAGCAGTGGTAGATGAAACTTTACTGTACTCTGTGGTAGATGATGTATGGCAGAGCTGCTTAACCAAGGGTGGTCCAGGGTTATGTACGCTGGATCTATTCCAGCATGCGCTAGATTACAGCCCTCTCATAAGAACTTGCAAATCACATTAAAAATATTGCAGCCTGCTAGATGAGCCAGAAAGCAGATGCAAATGTACATTTTAATGGGCTGCAACTCTCTTTCCTCTGTGACCCGTGGTATAATTCCGGTGCTCAGCAGGCCAGCCGAAACCCCGTTGTGCAAACTGCAGATCGAGAAGTTCTGCAGAAGGGGAACGCTCAACTTGATTAGCCAGTCTTTGGAAAAACAATGAGCTGGAATCAATGAAGATGGATTGTGAAGTCAAGAAAGCAGCAGGGCTCTTTCCCCTCCCTTTGGTTCTTCTTGAAACATGAAAGTATTTGTGCCTCTTGAAAATCAGCTTCTGGAATCTTTTGAGGGTGTTTTTCTTTTTCTTCTCCTTCCCATTATTACTTCCTTGCCTTCATTCAGCATTTATGAATTATTTCAAAAGCACAAATGCTGATGAAAAATAAGAAGAGATGATTCTCTGCGGAAAGGTATAAATATTTTCTGAGCTGTCGATGGAGCTGAATGCAATTCTGGGGCCCTGTAAAAAGTGATAAGTGGGTCACCCAGTTCAGCTCAACAGAACCAAGCTATGGGCTCAGATAATTCACATTAGAACTGAACTGCAAAACTTCAAGAAGCACAATTTTATTCTTGCTGGCAAAGGTGTGATTTGCTGTAGTTAACCCTAACCATGTGACTGAGCAGAAAGTCCTCCAGGTAGACCCACCACTGATTTTTGCCTAGAACAAAATTGTGGGTCTTTAGAAGTTTATACAAATTCCCCATTCAGTTCTCCAAAACCCATATTTCTTGAAAGATGCATCTTGTCATCCTTGTAAAAGACTGGAGGAACATCTTATCTGAAAGCAGGCTTCACCCGGACTTTCACAATTGCAAAAGTGAAAGGTGGCGAGTGAGAGTTGATTAACTGCTTACCCTAAGTAGGGATGGCAGCAAATTTTGCTAAGTGGATAGCCCCAGACTGAGCAGGGATTTGACTCCGGATCTTCCAGGTCTAAATCCAACTCCCAAACCACGACACGACCCCCCTTGGTCCATCTAGCCCAATACTGCTGCTTTTCACAGTGGCTTTCCCAAGGTTCTGGGAAACTGTCTATCTTCCCCAGCTAGCAACCCAAGTTTACTCTTTAAATGGGGTGCTGGGCATTGAATCTTGGAACCTTTGCATACAAAGTGTATTCTCTACCACTGTCTCTTCCCCTTGCACCAAACAATATCCCTGATTTTATTGATCCAGTTTGTGGCTGTCTACAGTCAGTGTCTTCTTAGCTTTCTTTCCTTTGCTCACAACGAGCTCACTGCAGCAAGCAGCGCAAGTTAACTAACAGCTTGATTCTCCACCTGCTCTAGTATGTTATGTGGACACTCACAGACCTGGTCATTCATGAATTACTCAGCTAATCCCAGTAAACGGCTCACAATCCAAGTCAATAAACAGTAATAATAAATCCAGTTCTGTGGATTGGAGGCTGTTAATACATCAGTCGCCCAACCTTCATGACGGATAATTTATGGCTTAACAATCAGGTTCCAAAGTAATTTTATTTCTCAAAATTGAAAATGTGTTTTCATTTCACGGAGGATGCTTGGCTAAAGATGGAGTAGAAGAAGGCCCTTTAATTACTATAAAATATTGTCAGCAGGCTATTTTATGAAATATTGAAAACAAAAGCGCTTCTTGGTGGGAGTCATTTTTTTTTTCCTCCAAGCTTCCCAACACACGTTGAGAGCAAAAGTCTCTCTGTGGGGAGTCAGCGTATGAACTGGTTGACAGAATTGCCTCCTGCCTTGCTGTCTACACCTCTCCCATCCTGGGGAATGGAGCAGGTCACAGGAACATGAGGAGCCCTGCAGGATCAGACCCGAGGCTCATCTAGTCCCACAGTGGTCCCCAGATGCCTTTGAGAAACCCTCCACAGGGAATGAACCCACAGCCCTCTTCCCCTCTGCTAGCCGACAGCTACAGCCACACCTCGATTTTCATAGCTTTGCTCATTCAGCCACTCTCAGTGATAACCCCATTCATCCCATTTTACCCAGACTTTCATGATGTTCATTGTTGTTCTGTTTATTTAGCTTTTGCTAGTATTCACATGTGTTATAGAATACGTGTTCACCGGCCAATTTGCAAGGTAAATAAAGCAATGCTTTGACAGTTGTCAGTTTTTGACTTTTGCCCGTTCTCTGGTCCCTACCTAGCCAAACAGAACTTCAAAGTAGTGCTGTCCTATTGCCAGGCATGCTGCCTCTGACCTTGAACGCAGTGTATACAGTGATATACTGTATAAAGCCAAGTCCAGTGGTGTCATTCTGTAACGAACTAACGGAACGGTGCGCGGGACTTACCGCCTGATTGGCTGCACGGGTCTGACGCGTCGCCACCGTTCCGAGCCCCGCGCGGGCACCCCTGGCTTCGGAGGGGGTGCCCGCTTGCCTGGGTGGCGCGCTGGGTGCTGCGGAGAGCCGCGGAGGGGCGCACCACCCGGAAGAAGCCCTCCGCGGCGGAACAGCAGGCGGCGACGCGTCGCGGGGCCCCTGTCAATCAAGGGGTAAGTCCCGCCTGCGTTCCGGTAGTTAATTATAGAATGACACCACTGGCCAAGTCTATCCATGACTCCATGAATTGGCTTAATCCCTTCTTACTGCTACCTAAAGCTAGAGGCCCTCACCACATCTGGGGGTTGTGCTGATCGATGGTAGTTTGGCATGCAGAGCTTAGCCTGTGCCTGTGGATTAGGACCACTCTGAGGGGAACATGGTAGCCACCACTGCAAAGATGGGGAATTGGAAACTTCAGGCCATTCTGGAAATTATGCCCCTTTTGACCCCTCTTTAATATTTCCATTCATCTGCCCTGGAGAAGCAAGGCCACTTCCCTTCTTCCTTTATTGAGTTGCCAGCATAATTGGTATGAACATTTCTGGTTTTTGTGTGTGTGTGTGTGTGTGTGTGTGTGACATTATCAAAAGCTTGGGGTCCTTGTATAGGAAGACAGCCTGTCACTACAAGGAGGCAGAAAAAGAAACAGAAAAGAAAAGAATGAAAGCTCCTAACAATTGATTTCACACTTGGAGCATGTATAACATGATCTCTGACGATTTTTTTAAAAAAACAACAACAATCCTCTTCATTGCCGCAGGGTGGGGTGGGGAAAATACAATGATCTCCATTATGTTTCTCTTTTTAACAAGTTGGGTAACCCTGGTGCATCTTGTCAGCACTCCAATTTTCATGCCTTTGGCTGACTGACGTTATCAAACTTTGCTCTCCCTCTTTCGTTTCCCCGTCTTATGCCTGCAGAGCATCAACTTCTAATTGTGCCTTGTGTCTCGTGGATTTATTTGTACTCCAGTAGTGGGTATATGAATGATCTTTGACTGAATGTTGCTATTATCCCCTGAAAGGTTGGAGCATTGCAAATGGGTGTGTGTATGTGTATGTGTGTCTGACCCCCAGTAGCTAATTTTGTCAGTAGAGCTTTTCAAAGCAGACAAGACTAAAGCTGGTGTTCAAGATACTTGTAGCTGTATCATCTCTGCAAATGCAGTCCAACCTGTCCTACAAATGGAAACCAATCTGAGATATCTTGAGCGGTCCAGAATTCTGAAGCCTGCTGGTCGGATGCTACCCACCAAAAGCACCAGGATGCTACCCACCGGAAGCAATATAATAGGGTGGCCCCTGTTATAATTGGCCTCACCCAGCAGATGCCGGGGTTCTTTCATATCTTGAAATAATGAACAGGATTTGCACATTTGCTCTTCATGTGCAGCTAATGAGATACATCTATGTGAGAACGAAGTGCTTATTTGCTTAATGATGCCACTTCCTGCTTAATGATGTCGCTTCCGGACCTCAGCAGATGCCATGAATGCTATTTGCCCCACTACATGAAATGAGTTTGACGCCCCCAGGATAGATCAAGTTTTAAGTTAGAACCAGTTGACAATCCTATTATTCTAACGTAAAATCGCAGAACTATTGGGGTGGGGGAGGGGCCCAGATAAAAGTGAATGCCAGAAAAGAAGGCTTTGGACATAAGTAAGGTTCTTTCACCCAGAGCTGGGTGCAATCTTAGCACAGAAAACCTGGAGACCTACTTTCCACTGGAATACATTAGAAAGCCATTTTCTCTCAACAGATTGCCCAGAAATGTCATAGGCAGCCGCGCAACCTGGCCATTTTTTCTCTTCTTTTTATGTTCTATCTTCTTTTGTGACCAGTTTGTACTCCTGATTATTGTGTCCTGTGATAATTTTTTTGAGCTGCTGTTGCCGGACCCAACCCATTAGCTGTAACAGCAGTGCCCAGGGCTCCTTTCAGTGATGTCACACTCATGACTAAGCCCTTTTTCTTTCCTGTGACTCAGCAAAAAGTGGCTTCCTGGTGCAGCTTTTGTGCAGGGACAAAGCAGGGAAGGGGATACAACTTTTGTTAGCCGCAAGCTGTATATGACTGGTAGGCACACGCTTTTCAGATCTGTGGAGACCTTTATTTTACAGTCAGAGACGAGAAGGCTGCTTACTTCCTACCTGTAACAGGTGAGGAAAGAGCAGGCGGATTTATTTGCTACATAATCAAACTTGACAGCGAAGTATGAAAACACATCAATTCCAGTTAAATGGTCTGTGAGCATATGATGAAACAACAGCTTTGACGTTAAATGGGATTGGACCTGATCCATTCCTGGGAAGAAAATTGCTAAGAGCATTTTTAAAAGAAAAGTGTTCTATCATTTTTTTAATATTTATTTATTCTGGATATATTTTTATCCTGTCCTTTGATGTCTGAAGAGGTTCCCAAGATAGCTTGTACCAGTGATAAAAAAAAACACACCATAAATCAGAACATCTTTATTTCTTATTCTCATTGTCATCCTCATGGGGTAATTGATGTTTCTGTGGCCACCCTTTGGTAGAAAAGGTATGGCCCTTACTTATGGGCGCACCGTCATTGTGTCTCTTGAGAAAAGGGTGGCATTTCTTTAAGGTGCATAACCAGCAGCCTTTCGCTTAGTTCTTATCTCAGTAAGGACTGAGCAGCAATCTCAGAACTTTGCACTCTCGTGAGAAAAGATGATTGGAGGAACCTTGGAATGAGGAACAGCCCTGCAAAATTTTGCACCTGATAGATAGCTGCGTGGCTTCCCTTAAAAATTATCAAATGCTTTCAAAGGAACCTGGAAAGCACTTTGAACTGCACTTGGTGTGAGATTTCAGTGCCAATTGTCCTACTTGCCCATTCATACAGCATGGACGATGCACCTGTGTTTATGTGCCAGGGAGTCCAAGTTTGGGAGGCTCCATGTGTCAGACACACAGTGATCTTATGGAAGCGCAGGACTCCTGCAAGATAAAGCGGTAAGTCTTTTGCACGTAGCCTTCTTCAGCCGGCAAACCCATTATCTAGCACTTAATAGCTGGCATCTCTTCTTTGCACAATGGAGTAAATTGTGGTAACTCCTAGCCAGAGTGAAAAGGCACGTTGGCAATTGCTGAAACCATGTGTCAATTTCTGAGGGAGAGAGGAGCAGTGGTGGATTCAGTGCTGTTTTCACTGGGTTTTCCCAGTGCCGAGCATTAATTTCTGTTGTGGTTGTGACGATAAACAATGCAAACCCCTCAGCCTCTCATTTCTGACAAGACGGTGGGAGTTGTACAGAAATGCAAGAAGTGAAGGAGAAAAGAAATTCAAGGACATGCCTGTGGGCCTCATTGTTTTTCTTCAGTGGTAGCTATTGATCAGTGCGGTGCTTACTACGTGTAGAACATGCTTTGAACTTCTAGATGCAAGTGTATGCGTAATTTCCCTAGTCTCTTCTCGGCTGAGCTGCCTGAATTGAAACCTAACAGGCAACTTAACTCCTAAATCCAGGCTGGCAGGGTGAGCAAATTGATCAGCTGAATTCTGAGCAACAACAACGAAAACCACATTTATGGAAAAATTGCATTTGCTGCTAAAGCTGGAATTCACATCCCTAAAGATTCTGAACAGAAACTGGGATTCTGAACAGAAACTTCATAAACAACATGACTTGCAATAATGACTTGCATTATTTTAGTGTTTCACTAAAAGTTGGGCAAAGGAATAATTTTAAAAGGCCATTGATAGGAGCATTATGAGCTCACATGCTGAAGTTGTTTCCATGTAATTTATTTTTATTTTTTTATTTTTTTAAATCACTCTGGCTGAGTTGTGGTTGTTGTCTGCACAGTCTCAAAACCTTTCGACAGGTGGTTTTGAATTGGGCGTGTGCTCTATGAGTGACACAAGGATCATTTCCTAGTCGTATAAACTGGTACATCCATTCTGTTTGTGTGAATGTTCCACTAGCAGCAGATGTTAATTCAGAGTGACACCAGCTGGGGTGTTTATATCCAGTCCGTTTATGTTTCAGACCTTCGTCTTTAACTGAGCCTTATTATGGCCAAATTGGAGTTAATTAAAAGTTAATGATGTAGAGCGTATCATGTTTGCAGAGATCACAGGCCTGGGCCATATCCCTGTAGTGGACATAGGAGGATAAAAGGAAACGTTGTGTGTGGTCTGTTGGTTCTTTGGAAATGTTGGCTTGGGCTCTCTCCCTCCCACTTTCAGAGTATCTCAGTAACGCACACTTGTTGGCATTGGTTGGAAAGGGAAAATGCATGAGAACAATTTTAAGAATGTAGACTGAGGCTGCAATCCTGTCTTCACTTTCATAGGACTAAGCTGCATTGAACACAATGAGACTTACTTCTGAGTAGGCATGCATAGGATTGTGCTGTAATACAATGCTAACAGAATTCACATTTGTGGAGTACATATGAGAGCCATAACTACGGTTACCAGATGCAAACAGGGACAGAGCACCTATACCTTTAACCATTGTAAAGAAAATATAATTTTGGAAGGTGCAATTCAATAGGTAAGGGTTTCAGAAGCTGCACCTGCCAAAATTCTCTCTTCTATACAATGGTTCAAGGTACAGGCACTTTGTCCCAGTTTATAACCCTAGCCATAACTCAGTGTAAGAGCACATTATTTGCATGCAGAAGGTCTCAGGTTCAATCACTGGCATTTGCAGGTAATGTTGGTCCCAAGTCAATTCTGAGTCAATGATTGGTAGGACTTCAGTCCAACCTGGGAGTGAATTATGGGACTTGAGTCTACATCACTGACATTAAGAGCACAATCCTAAACTGAAGTTAGGCCAGCATAAGCTAAGCCAGCAAAGTTTGGCCAGCACAAGGGCCACCATAAAGTGTTTTTGGACTACTCTTGGAGTCAGGGAGGATGGCACACGTCTTTGTGCTGGCCTCTCTGACTCCGAATGTGGCCCAAACATATTTTACGGTGTCCTTTGTGCTGGCCAAACTTAGCTTGCTTAGTTTATGCCGGCCTAACTCAGTTTAGGATTGCGCCATAAGTGTCTTTGAAAGCTCTTCCCTTGCACAGTAGCACATGACATTTGTGGTTTGCAGTTAGCATAACTAAAGTCCAGCTCTCCGAAACCCACCACTGCTTAAGAACTTACATCCCAAATGAAACAGACTGTTAATGGTTTATGGGCAGCAGACACATTCATAATGCTTATTCAGTTCTGCAGAAGAGAGAAGGGTAAATTGCCCTCCCCTTTGGAGAACTGTCGTATCTTGTGCAACATTTTTTCATTAATCTTGTTACTAAACTAAACCAGTTTCCCTGTGGAAATTAATTACTAGCGTAGTATCAGGAATGTTAATTTCCATAATATACCAATGAGATATACTGCTGTTTCCTTATATATGATCACGCAGCAGGGCAATAATCTATTGTAATGAGCTAAATTACCAAAAAAAGAAAGAGGGCAACATTTAATTAAAACCACTGTAACACATTCTGAGAAGTCTTTGTGTTCCCGTTTGCCAAATACCATGGGCCAAAGGCAGCAGCCTAATTCTCAGTACAAACACAGCGGTTGTGTATAAAAGCTAACTTTTGGGCAGTGATCAGAAAGGAACCAGAGGAGAAGTCAACTGTTTTCCATGCAAGTCCTAGCCCAGATAGAAAGTCTTTATGGAGCTTCTTGTTTAGGATAATCCAGTAGGCGGGGCCAGCCTGTAACCTGGGAACCCTTCTTGCCCCCCAAATCACTCCAGACTACATTGTGAGGGGGGGCACCACATGGGGAAATCCTTCTCCCATCAAAAGTTTCCTGGCTTGGTGTCACTCCCTTTCGCAGAGTCATGTTCAGACTTTGGACCAAATCCCATCCAGCTTTCCATTCTGGGGCAGCCATGCCAGTGGGATGCTCTTGCGATAGTGGTGGGGGGGGGGCAGTCACGGAGACCCTTTTTATTTATTCCCATTCCTCGGGGCTATGTTGCGGCTTCACCAGCACTGGAAAGTTGGCGAGGATTTGGCCCTTGAAGGCTGGAATAAAACAATAATGTAGATGTAAAAAACCCTGGAAATTTACTTTTCCCAGTGTGTACCTCTTTCCTGTGCAGTGCATTATTAATGTCAGCTCTTAAATGGCTACCAATGGCAGTAACTGTCAGAGAGATGACATAAGGTGCCACCGAAGCCCATCAATGCCACGAAGTTCATTATTCCTGATTTCTCAATGAAAATGTGGAAGTAATTGATGAGTCGTGGGTGAAACACAGCTGTAAACCGGCATGGAGCAGAAGGTGCTCTCCTTGAAATGCTTGTCTGTGTTTCTCATTCTCCCTCCAAAGTGTTTGACTGCCATTGTTCACTCCACATAATTATATAAAAAATTTTTTTGTAATAAATTCTCGGTGGAAATTAACTGTCAGTCAGTTCTACCAAGAACCACAGTCTTTTATTAGCAGTCTAACCATTATGTTGGGAGTGATAATTTACAATATCGTGTTTTAGCTGCCCCGGTAGGCTTTTGCCTTATTTCCTGCAGCTGATTCTACATAATGCGCGTGCACAGAAACACACACATTTCCAGAATAGATTGCCTACTATAATATTAGGAAATAAATGGCACATGCCCTTTCACCTTATTGTTCTCTAAGCATTCCAGACTAATGGATAAAAATGCCCTTGTTTTCAGTTGCTTGGATTGATTATCCCCTCCCTGCTATTAGATAAATGTCGTCTATTATGATGAGAACAGGCTGCAATCACACTTGAGTTTCTGCATTTCTGTAACATTTGGCATGCGGCTAGTGGCCAGAGGTCTCCTAATAGGCAGAGGCCTTGGAACACTTAGGCTTGTCGGGCTGGTGCTGACATTCTGGTTCCAAGCATGAGAATCAATGTCAACCATTCTGACATTACAAAGAAGCAAAGCTTCCTATCAGTTTGCCTATAACATAGCTTCATGATGCGGGCTTGAACCTTTTCTTCCAGTTGTAGATCCAACTGGTTTGCACTTGTGTAAGAATATAAGTAGAACCCTGCTGGATCAGGCCAAGGGCCCATCCGATCCAGCTTCCTGCCTCTCATAGTGGCCCACCAGCTGCCTATTGGGGTGCACAAGAGAACTAGATACCTGTATCCTGTGGCCACTCCCTTGCATCTGGCATTCAGAGAGAGGTTCGTAACCTGTGATGTTAACTTGTATCTTTTCTTCTCCGTTTTGGGTACTGGCCAGACCCAGATCTGCTCAGCTTCAGCAAGCTGTCTGCCTTATGTACATTCAGACTGCAGGGTCCTCAAGATGAAACATGGCTTATAAATTAATAAATATTGGACACAAATTTATGCATTGATTGCTACTATCAGTTAGTGGTAGGCAGTACTGGATTAGAGCATAATCTTAACCAAATTTCCGGCACTGGGGTAAGTGGTAAGGGGTAAGGGCAGTACAGCTCCGAGGTAAGGGAGCAAACATTCCCTTACGTTGAAGAGGCCTCCGTGACTACTGCTCCACTGCAAGGTGCAGCGCATGCCCCATTGGCACAGCTACGTCAGTGCTGCAAGGTGGGCTCGGATTGCGTCCTCGTTGTCTTAATCTGGTGGCGAGGGTTCACCTTGTTTGATCATCTAGCATGGTTAAGTTCAATGACTGTTCCCAACCACATGGGTCGCTTTTGTGGCTTCAACAGAGGCTCGCAGGACATTGGTGCTGCTCAAGGTATACAGAGTGATTCAGTTGATCCATGTTGCCAACTGTGCTGGAAGTTAAACTGGGACAAAGAGATCTGCTGTATCTTGCCTCTGCAAGGTTCCGGGTATTGTGCAGCCTGGCCCTCGGTCCTCTGTAGACAGAGGATGAAATTCAGCAATTGTTTCTTTCACCTCTTTCAGATGAGAGGACTGCAAGCCAACATTTTGGTCTCATAAAACAATAGCAATTCCCAATTACCCCCCCCCCCCACTGTTGGACATGTCTCACTGAGTTCTCTTGTGCTGAGTGACGTGGAGTATCCCTTTCCCCCACTGATGGGGAAAGTTGTGGCCACGTGAAATTGCTTATTGAACGAGGGCTCAGAGAAATGCCCCAGCCAATCCCTCCCTTTATACCAAAGCCAACAGCGCTAAGCTTTGTAAGTTAACCTTATTAATATGCTGAGTTTTCGCAGGGACCTACACATGGGACTGATGTGGGAATTCAGTTCCAGCGCTGAAGAGAATGACCAAAGATATGTAGATAGTCATGTTCTGTCAGGAAGAAAAGGAGGAGGAAAAAGAGGAATTGCTTCTGAGATGGGTTGAAAATGTGGCACTTGAACCTGTCTCCATTAACAACCAAAAGTTGTTGTTTCGGGTCTCTTGGGAGTCACAGGGCTAGTGCTTAAATGTTCCTGCACTGGAAGGCTGGAATCTGTAGTAATACTGCCTCTCTCTCCACTTTCCCAGATTTCTGAGCGTGTTGGAAATAACAGGCAGTGCCTATCCACAGTTTTTTTGTTGTGTGTGTGGAATAGAATTTTGAGAAGGTGTGTAAGAGGAGGAAACAGGACCCTGAAAGTTATGTTAAATTATTTTATATGCCTGCAGTGAATCCAAAACTTATGCAGAATTTCTCTTTGTGTAATTTGACAGCTTCATTCACTGGAGAGTCCACCATGGAACTCTTAAATTCTGGTGTAATAGTTGGATTAGCAGTTTCCTTTCCTTGGATTAGTGGCCTTTCCCCCTTCCTTCTACTCAAGGTTCAAAACCAGCTGTGAACAAAACCATATATTTTGAAAACTAACACCTCTTGAGCAGGGACTTCCACCAAGACACAGCATTATTGACCCAATAAAGCATGTCTTGAAAATGAGATCTCTGCGCATTAGTAGACATGCTACCTCCAAGTGCAGGAGGACATCAACATCACTGTGAGCACCACTCAGGAGCAGAAGGTTGGCCTGGCAGTAAATTGTCAAAACATTCCATTTTATTGCTGCTGTCAGCCAATTCTCCTCACTGTAAATCAAAGGGGAGCTTTGCTTCTGATTGAACTGAGAGCAGGTTTAGGCGTTCATCAATAACATAATGGAGTAAAACTACACAAAACACCTTGTGGCTGATGTAGCGTGGTGAAAAGAAAGTGGACTTGCAAACCCTACTCAGACCAGCTCAATTGCTGGCGCAGAAACAATTAGCCCCATGTACAGAGGCATAGGAAGGGTGCTGTGGGGGGGGGGAAAGATGAGCATGGCAGGCAGCCATGCTGGGGGGCACACTGCAAGCCAAGAACAGCTCTGCACATGTAGAGATTCAGACTCCATTTACCCTTGCAACACCCATAGACCCACCAGGAGAGCCTCTCGGCATTTCCAGAAATTCAGAAAGAAGCCAGTACTATAATGGGTCCAATCCTATCCAACGTTCCAGCACCAATGCAAGCCCAGTGCATCCCAAGGTAAAGGTACACATGGTCCAGATGCAGTAGCCCCATTGGGCAAACTGGAGGCTGACACTAATGCTCCCTTACTTGGATGAGACCTTCGGCTGCCTCCCTTTCCCTGGGATAAAGTTTCGCCATCTGCTGTACTGTAGCTTGGGCTGCCTGTCTAACTCCAAGACTGCACAAGCTATCTCTGTTCATATTAAGCAGGTGGTCAATCTGGATTGCACCATCCCTAGGCTGATTCAGAAGATTAAATGTGTGCATCCCTCCAAGAGATCTAACCCAATTGTCGTCATTGCGCATTATGAATCTCACCTGCTGTGAATGGAAAATTGATTCAGAAGCGCTCTAGGTGTACGGTCACAATAGCAACACTTTACATAATAGGGTCTTGCAGATATCATATCTCTCAATTTACTAAAGACATCAGAAACACATGAGGGAGGCTATTTAGCTCCAATGATTAGAGGGAATACATCCCAGAACTGAGCTCACTTGGAAAGGTTTTTCTTAAATGCTAATAGGTAAGAAAATATCGCAATACAGGCAGATTGCGACTTGTTGACCTGCCAGTTTTTATTACAGCCAAAGGGCCCAAATTTTATACTCTGTGGGAAGGCTGGATGCACTTAAAGGCAATTGTGTAAAGTGTAAGCATGTTATTTCTCAATGGAGTCTTAATGAAAGGTGTTCTAATGCAATGAAATGGTACCATGCATTTTTTTTCCTAAAGCAATTGGGCTCTTTACTTGATGATATTAAGACCACTCAACAAGGAGAACAAACCAGGGAGTAGGGTGTAGTCTTTACATTGAATGCATTTGTGAAATGCAAAAAGGTTCATAGAAGGTACTTTCAGAGTCTGAGCAGAAAATTAAGGTTATTTAAGTCAGGCTTTTGTTCATTGTTGTCTTAGATCTAAGGGAATAATAGGTGTTCTTTTGATAGAAGTGTTTCTGCCTTGTACAGTTCTAACCTTTCCGTGTCTCTTGCTGCGGTTTCAAAACTATTGCTCTCGAGATAATCACCAACACCCAATGGTTGAGATTTGAAAGCAAATTTCCAGAGATGAGAAAAAGGACTTGAGATTCGAGTCTCAGACTCAAGTTTTCATGGTTTTTGCTGACTCACGGAAGTGGAGGCCATAGATCAATGGTAGAGTACATTTTTTTCCAAGTTGAAGGCCCCATGTTACGTTTCTCCCCCCTTAAAAGATGCCAGTCAGAATAGGCAGTGCCAATAGATTTGTCTGAGTCGGCATCAGTTGGCATTAATGTGTTCAAACCTAACACGCCTTGTTCCAGAGTCGCGAGTCTCTTACCAGAAATAGCACAATCCTTTTTTAGAAGTAAAAGTGGCTGCTCACCTTGGAAGGTTCAGTAATCAAAGACGAATGCAGTAGGATGTCTTAGTAGCATAAGTGACGAAGCTCACGACCCAGCGTTGAGACCCTGGAGCAGATGTGAGCTGCTGTTGGGTGTCAGTGGTCAAGAGAACTTCATTAACAGGCACCAGGCGTCTTGTAAAAGACAGAGAAGCATGACATCTTGACAAAAACGCTGCATCGTTGTTATCTCAATTGAGAACCGGGGCAACAATAGGAGCACCTGCGCTTTACATATGTGAGCGAGGGGAGAGCGACCAATCTGATATGTTTTCTCTGTACATTGCTTTTTGCAAATGCAATTATGTGGAAACTGGCCGTGTAGATCTCTCTCTCTCTCTCTCTCTCTCTCTCTCTCTCTCTCTCTCTCTCTGCGAATGAGAGAGAGGGAGGTATAACAGGTAATACTATTTTTAAAATCCCCAAGAAATACAGGTTGGAGCTTGGTATTTGTGGGGGATCTGTTCCCAGACCTCTCACGAACACTGAACCTGTGCATACTGAGATCTGTGTGGGCCTCCACAGAGGACCTTCAGATGTGACCAGAAGGTCTAGAAGAGAAACCAAAAGTGCCAAAAGGAGGACTTCCTCCAGGAGGACCTCTGAGGAACAATGAGGCCTTCTTGCTCTGAGAGGCATTTCTGGTTTGCTGAGGAACCAGACGTACCTCTCAGAGGTCTTCTCAGGCATGGGGAAGCCCGAGAACATCGCTGGATGTGACCTGAAGGCACTGGGTCTGCAGTTCCTCTGTGGGCCCTCCAGACGCAGATTTGGAACCAAATGCCAAGGTGGGGACTAGATGGGGCTTCACAGGTAGGGCCAGGTGGCCATTCCCAGGTTGCCAGATCTACGCCCAGTTTGCCTGTGAGGCTGCAAGAGTTTAAGGACCTAAGTTAGGGCCTGTGGGGTAGATCGAGCCCACACTTTCCAAGATACAGAGGAGCAAGGGAGACTTTTCTCAGGATCCCCCAAAAGGTGGAGCTGCAGCTGGCTGGGGCTCTGCCTTCTGGGACAACAGTGTCTCAATTAGACCTGGACGCAGAACAGTTCATCGTCTCATCATCTGCCACAATTGAGCCTTATTATGATGGTGATTATTCAATTCATTCTGAAATGTAGCTGGGTGCATATAGAATCGGCGGTCCTGCCTCGCAATTATTGTGCATTATTAGTAATTATAAAGCACCCAGCACACTATAATATTGTGCATAATGAATCACCCACACCGTGAATGGAAGAAAAAAAAAGATATTGAAATGCCGTGGGGCATGATGATTATTAACGATAATTCATCCATTTTGGTGCACTGTGATTATTAATAATAATGTATGCAGCATTTTAATTCTCAAGGGACTTTGCAAAGTCCTTCCAGAATATTTATCCTAGTGTGTCTTCATGTCACCCAGTGTGATTGCCTCCTGGTATTCCCTTTTGCAGGCAGGGCATTGAGAGCACAATCCTAACCTGGAGTTAGGCAGGCACAGTTAGGCCAGCAAGGTTTGGCTGGCACAAGGGACACTGTTAAATGTGTTTGGACTACTCTCTGAGTCAGGGAAGATGGCACACTTCTGTGTGTTGGCCTCTCTGACACCAGAGTGGTCCAAACATACTTTACCGTGCCCCTTGTGCCGGCCAAACTTTGCTGGCTTAACTGTGCCGGCCTAACTCCAGGTTAGGATTGCATTCTCAGAAACATCTGACTATACTGAGGAATTCAAGGAGTCTCTGGGATAAAAGGCTTGTTCTTGCAGCATATTCAGGATGAGTGAATACTTGTAGAATAGGGAATGTCTGCATGGAGTGCATCCCTGTACAACTGTATATATGGGAAGCTATCTCCCTGCAGTAGGGAAACTTGTCCCCCCCCCCAATTCTATATAGTATGGAGAAAGGTCTACTTACGTGCAGTTGTATGTGCACTCAGCCAGACATCCAATTTACCTGGCTTGAAGATGAAGATTGCCACCATGATCTTCCTCCCACCAGTATGGGCATTTACTCACCTTGTTATCATAGCAGGGTAGCGATGGGCAAGACTAGAATTTAGGTAGGAAATTGTCACCGTGCAACCATTGTATCCTCTCAGTTTAGGGGGCTTTTATTTTTATTTTTGGATGTCTGCAGTAGTATGGAGGGGGAAAAATGGTGTTTGGCAAATTATCATACGGAGACAACTGCGGGGGCCGGAGGTATTTGAAGTGCCCCCAAGTGGCAGATATATTATGACTGTCCCTTTGATGCTAGCGTTGGTCTGCTGAGCAAACAGTTGCATCTTTCCTGTTTACTTTTGTACAAGCTATTCCATCAGTCCTTCAGCCTCTCTCTCTCTCTCTCTCTCTCTCTCTCTCTCTCTCTCTCTCTCTC
>JAJKFI010000088.1:630469-642539 GCA_029204185.1 Lerista edwardsae
CTCTCTCTCTCTCTCTCTCTCTCTCTCTCTCTCTCTCTCATGTGAATCACATAGAAGGAAACAGAAGAATGGCATGTCTTTGAGGCTAACTGCCTAGGTGTGTTCTCGCAATGTACTGAGAACTTTGGGGTAAAAAAGTCCTTGGATATTCCCAGGCAGAAAGAACTTAGCCATTCGTTCAGCTAATTTGGCTCTCATTGGCAGACACATTATTTCTTTGCCAATTAATGCACAGAGGTGTTCCGGTATTGCTCCGAGTTCCCAGGATTAATTTTTTTTGGAGACAGAAAACAGATAATTAGAAATACTGGAGCCTCTTAGCCCACCTCTTTTGCTTTGAAACTTCCTGCAAATGATGCCCACCCTGAAATTTGTGCATTTCTCCAGTCCCCTCATTAGCAAAATCACATCAGATCATAGCAGCCAATGCATGGCTTGCTTCCAATTGGATCAGCTAAAATGCTTTCCCTGACAATCACCACCCTGACTCTCACCTAAGGGGAGAAGGAGAAAAGTTAAATTAGCCATATTTTGCTTTGCCTTAATCTGTTTAAAGATCCTGATATCAATATGTTCTGAGGATAAAATTGTGGGGGGTGGGGAATCACAAGGGCAAAATGACCAGGCATAATAGGAAATCCAATAGAGCTGATAGGAGACGAAATCAGTAGAAACTCATTTATTTCAGCTCAAACAAGCACAGGAGGGAGGGAAACGACTGCCACACAGACTTCCTTGCATCTCTGTATAGTAAGCAGAAAGGGCAGGCGGAGAGGACACAGAGGAAGCAGGAAGACAGAGTCCTCGGCAGCTTCAACTATGATGGTTCTTTGATAACATCAAGATTGGGAGAAGGTAGCCACAAGCAAGCACTCCCTACTTTAAATGCTCACTGTTTTTTAGAACAAGTTGATTGTTGAAAGTCTTGTAAAGCTGGGGAAGCTTTAATTCATCAGGTTCGAATCTTACTGTTTTTCAAACAGTTGATTCAGGTTTTAGCAGGCCCTTCACTGACCCATTCCTACCTGGGTGGCTCCCCCTAAGTTTGTTTCAGGGCTTATTTTGGCAGATGGGATAGGAGCAAGGAGATTATCGCATTGTGGGCACAATCCTGACCTGAGTTAGGCTGGTATAAACTAAGCCAGCAAAGTTTGGCCAGCACAAGGGACACAGTAAAGTATGTTTAGACCACTCTCGGAGTCAGAGAGGCCAGCACACAGATGTGCGCCACCCTCCCTGACTCCGAGAGAGGTCTAAACGCCCTTATGCTGGCCAAACTTTGCTGGCTTAGTTTATGCCCGCCTGACTCCAGTTTAGGATTGTGCTCTGTGGCTCACTCTAGGAGCTTCTCTGTCATGAAAGTGATCTCAGCAATTAGCAATGGGCCATTTTGAAGACTCCAGGGGGCTTTGAACCTGGGGCCCTGCAAAAAAGAAAAAGAAAAAAAAGAGGTTTTCAGTTGGGCCTTAAGACTTCCAAAGTGAATTATTTCCAGATAGATAGGCCTGATCTTGCTGTGCAAGGTGCTATCACCTTGACGACAATCTTTTCCTTTTATAGGCATCAGCAGAGACAGTCTTCAGAGTTTGATTTTCAGGTCTGCTCATGAGGACTAGAAAATTGGACCTTTAATAGCCAAAGGAAAGCTCAGATATGGGAAGAGTCCCAAGGCCTTTGTGTTCCACCAATAGCGGTGTTGATTCCTGTTCACCTGCATTAAAGAATATGTACTACACTTTAGGGAGAGAGAATAGAACTCTATAAGCACAGTCCTTAAAAATATTGACTTCATTCATCACTGCGAAACAGTCATTTGAATTTCTCCCGGCACAGCATTTCTATGCCTGGACAGGGCCTGGCCCTCTGGAGGGACTGAAATGTTTCCGAAGTGAGTATATCACATGTACAAATGTGCCAGCACAATGCATGATCACAGCAGACAAAAAAAAGAGAAGGCTTCATTCTGATAACTCTCTAGTGCTTAACATTTGCCAGCGAATAATATCTCCCCAGCCAAACATGCAAGAGATAAAATACGCATAATAAAGAGAGGTTTCTATCTGAAAATAAGACACTTGTTCACTGGCTCCTGCCTTTGTGCATTACAGAGCAGAGGGAAAGGGGGGGGAAAGAGAATCTTTAATAACCTGTTCAATCAGCTCCGCTGCTCATCGCAACGAGGTGCCAAATGTTGAAAGTGGTCCCCTCTCAGTCAGCCGTGTTCCTTGCAATGTTTCAATTCTGCTTAGTATCTTGCAGGAGTGGATGGAGATAATCGCTTGTCTGGCTATGTTAGCCATTCTGTTCTGTTCAGGGGTGGGCAAGCAGATGGCTGCCCAATGCAAAAAAGGAATTGGGGTTCCTGACATGTTATGCTTTAGCCTTGCAACCTGGGAGAGGGGAGGGCAAATGTTGAAAGTAATGGTCGAGCGGGCCTGATTCTGTTCTACCACCCTGTTGCAGGTTCCAAGGATGAAAATTTTACTTTGGGCAGTGACTCAAATGTGATCGCCTTAATGCTAATGGCAGAAGGGGAAGAGGTCTCTGCCTACCCAGGCTTTTCAAGAAGGGAGTACAGAAAAACAAAGCAACTTGCTGGGTCTTTACCCATCACTGCACATGATGATGACGGTCAAGTTGGGATGGTGGTTGTGGGGAGAAGCTGAACTCATAGCGCATTTCCCTGTGAAAGTGGCCCAGAGCAATAAGACTGGAGAATCACATTTCTCCTCTCTCTTTCCTCCCCCTGTTCTATTCCCAGGAGATAGAATGAGCCATGGGCAGTGGAGGGTGTCTGAAAGTACTCAAACTCATTTGTTTATTCCATTAATCTATTCCTTCTCAGTGTGCCTGATATTTATGAGTTATTTATAGGCTCGCAATGAACCCTACTGGGAGAGAATTAGGTCAGAATTCTAATTCCTTTGTTAAGATGGATGGCTTATTATCTCATTCCACTCTGATACATTACGCCTGTGTGGGCACTCAACTAGGCAGAGTTGGAGCTCAATATTTATGCTTGAAGAGGCTGGTGGATCCCATAAGTTGCTGCATGAGCATTGCCCAGCCATGGTTCTTTCTGTATAGGCATGTGTATAGCCCTTCTCTTGCGTTGGAACCCTACCTCACAGTATAGGTCATACCTCTGCAAGTTAACCTGCTACAGTTTCATGTGGACAGGTTTCCTTTTAATTGCATGTTGGGATTTGCCTTATACTGATAACTTTGCCTGATCTGGGCCAGCTTCGTCAACTCTGCCAGACTGGGATTTCCTGGCTCTGAGGAAACCATAAAGTATGTTAGGACCACTCCCTGAGTCAGAGAGGCCAGCACACAGACGTGCACCATCCTCCCTGACTCCGAGAGTGGTCCAAACGCCACTCCCTTATATCTGGCATTCTGAGGTAAATTTCTGAGGTAAAATTCTGAGGTAAATAAAGCAAAGTCTGGCCGGCACAAGGCCCACCGTAGAGTATGTTTGGACCACTCTCGGAGTCAGGGAGGCCAGCACACAGACATGCCCCATCCTCCCTGACTCCAAGAGTGGTCCAAACATGCTTTATGGTGTCTCTTGTGCCAGCCAAACTGTGCTGGCCTAACTCCAGGTTGGGATTGTGCCCTAACTTACTGGCTTTGAGCTCAAAGGCTTAAAGCAGCAATGTGCTGTGAGAAACACTGGAAATTTTGTAATTGGCTACTTTTGCTGAATTTAAACAGTGTCACTGTTCCATAGATCCTTATTGCCTTTTTCGATGGTACTTCCTTGGTACAGCTGTGTTCAGAACTTTGTTTGAAGCCTTTGGTTGAAAATATTCAGGTGACTCTTCCTGCTCCTATTGTAAAATGCTCAAAACATCTACAGAAGGGATCTTTCCTGGTCCTTTCTGGCTAGAATGGACAACAGAATCTTGCAGCAGTATGAGACCACTCATCTCTACGGGCGAGTTAGTTTCTTGTGATTCTGCTCTGAACCACTTTTCCTCCCCACAAGCAGCAGGGCTTGTCCATAGGAGAACCAGTCTATTTTAACGACAGCCGACAAACCCAATTAACTTCCCACAGTTTACAACATGGGAGCTAGTAGGATCCTTTCAGAGGTCCACCAGTGAAGGAGCTATTTAAAAAATGCTGCAGCTGTGAAAGGAGTCGATATAATCAGAAGCATGGCTGATTTCCAAGGAATGTTTATTAGCCAAGAGTGAAACCTTTCAGGAGGAAAAACCTACTGCCTGCTATGATGATGTGCATAAGATGTGCTATGTCAGCTCTCAAGCAGTCACAATTATTCACAATTGCTTGATGCCACTTGAGAATTATAAGACCTACCTACCTATGCTTATTGCAAAAAAGAAAATGGGACTGTGCATATGTGCACATGTGGGTTTTTTTGTCTTCTGCTTCGAAAGCATTATGTGAGTTTCCTGGAATCTGAATTCAGATGTCAGGGCCAAACAAGACATGTGACATTTGAGTTCCATAACCTGAACTCACAATGTATTTTTCTTTCTTCTTCAAAAAGAATCCCTCAAAAAAAAATTACTCTTAGCTAAAGGTGTCAGTGGTGGTCTCTCAGATTGGCTTCAGAAATGAATTTGAGTAGTTCTGAATTGTGAAAACATGAACTTCCCAAAATTTGACTTCTGAGTCACAACTTAAAGCCTGCTCAAAAAATGACAGGACTGAGAGCGCAATCCTAACCTGGAGTTAGGCCGACACAAGGGCCACCATAAAGTGCCTTTGGACCACTCTTGGAGACAGTACAGGGAGAATGGTGCTCAGCTGTGTACTTGCTTCTCTGACTCCAAGAGTGGGCCAAACATACTTTATGGTGTCCTTTGTGTCAGCCAAACTTTGCTGGCCTAACTGTGCTCATCTAACTCAAGGCTAGGATTGTGCTCTCACTCATCTCCGTTATAAGCCAAGGAAGGGAAATCTTTGGAGGACAATTTTGTGCCTGCAAATGTCCCACTTTGTGTCTGACAGTAGGTTCAGGAACAGTTTTGATTGGGCTTATGCTTTGGATCTAAATCACGCAGTCTAAATCAGGCTGCCTCTGTGGCCACTGTTTGAAAAAGAAAAAAAAATTGGGACTTCCCATCATCACATCATATCTAATTTGGCCCTCAATAGAACAAGAAGCCCATTGGAGCAAACTTGTTTGTTTCACTACATTATTTAATTGGCTGAGACCACGCTTACATGGAAGCAAAATTGGGGGGGGGGTGCCTCACAAATAATATATGTAGGATTGTCCTTTTTACTCTCTCCAGTGGGCTCGTCTTGTGACCCCTGAAAGTATCCTAAGGGGATGAACCAGGTCAGAATATATTGTGTGGAAGAGGAGAATTTGCAACCGTTCTCCTCTCCCCTTTTTTGCTAATGCTGTCTCTGTGCATCTCTGTGTTCAGCTGTGGCGTGCCTAACAATTTATTTTGTGGTTCAGTATGTTCCCCTTAAGTGTAATTATGCTTGAAGAAGAAAAAAAGGAAAGAAAAAAGACTTATTCTAAGCAAATATTCACTTCATTAGTATCAAATTGTGTTTCCCCTTTTTCCTTCCCTCATTGCATCCTCCAGCAAATTTGACAATTCAATTGCAAAGTGGCCAGTGGGGATCTCGGTGTGAACCCTTTTCCTTTGTTCTTCCGCTGCTTATCCTCACAGCCATCCTGCCTTGAGCACACATCTCAGCCCATCTCGAGGGCTAGCTTTGCTGGGGGGTTGTTATGGCAAAAGTGCTGATGCCAACTGTTCTTTTTCCTCTTTCTCGTTTTGCCACCTTGATAACGGTCGACTCATGCAACTTTCTGTTTCCTGTTCCTTATGCAGCTGCAAGTGGAGATCACCGATGTCAGTGGGAAAAGCATAGAAGGCCCAGTTCCGCTGGACATCATAATCATCGACCAGAATGACAACAGGCCCATCTTCCGAGAAGGGCCCTACATTGGCCATGTCATGGAAGGATCTCCTACAGGTAAACTGATACCAGGCATGCTACAACTAGTTGATGAATCCATCTTGTCTATTTGTATATATAGTCAGCCCTCCTTATCCTTATCAGTGGGTGGTTTGGCATCCACTGATCTCAGTATCTGCAGACCTGAGTCCAAGGCTGGAGGGCCTCACAGGATCTCCTGGATGTGATGGGAATTGTCTTCTGGTCATGCCTGGGTGATTCTGTGAAGCTCTCCCTGCAGATTTCACTATCCATGGAAATTGGAATCCACAGGGTATGCTGGAACGGATACTGAGAGTGCCCTGTATTTGTTCCATTGGAGATCAAGATGACCATGTTCTGTGCACATTGTCCTAAGTGTAAGGGAAGGTGAAAGGCACACGTCCCTACTGTAGTGTTTCTCAAACTTTTTAGCACCAGGACCCACTTTTTAGAAAGACAATCTGTCCAGGGCCCACCGGAAGTTAGAACTATCCATGGTGCTAACCTATAGATCCTTATGTAAATCATACTCAAAAGTTGGTGAACAATTTTTTTGGGTACGCGGCCTTTTACCAGTGTTGTGCTAATACATCTATGGTAGATTGTGATGAAAGCTATGGACCCTCCTCTCTAGAAAAAAAATGCCCATTATCATGTGTGCACAGACCATAAAGCCCTCAGACAAATGGATCCAAGCATCTTTTGTTTTCCTGTTGCAACTTTTGCATCTTTACAGTCCTTTCTAGGAACATTCTTTGTTTATTGTAAGTCTCAGCTAGAATTCTATAAATCACTAGCAGATAACAGCAATATATCATTCTGGACAATCAACTGTCTTGCATTTTAAAAATCCTCATCTCCCCTCCCCCAATTTTTCATAGGGTTTTTATAGAGCTTGTCTCAAATACATTTTTAGCAGCACACAGATGTTCTGGTCCGTTTATTGTCTTGTGAAATGACTCTTTTGTCCCTGATGGTCAGATGTCTGGGTTCCTTAATTAGGGGAGAATCCATAAAAGCTTTCTGTTTAAGCAAAAATAAAAATTGCTGAAACCCACAAGACAAAGCCAAGCAGGCAGTGAAGGTGACACCAACCAAAAGGAGCTTTAAAAATGAACAACGTAGTGAATTGTTGCTGCCTTGGACCTAAGAAGTAAAATATAGGCAGATGATCTAACTCAGCAGATCAAGGTCCAAAAAGCTACACAAGCTGTTCTTGGTACTTCAGACATGACCAGTGGGGTTGTCGAGGTTTTGTTTCTTTCTGAAGTGTTTTTGTATTAATGTGGGGGTTCACCTTATGTTTAGAGGCCATGAAGAGCCTTCTTGAATATGTGAAATCAGCACAGTTTAACCAGCACAAGAGACACCATAAAGCATGTTCGGACCATTCTCGGAGTCGAGAGGCCAGCACACAGACATGCACCATCCTCCTTGACTCCGAGAGTGGTCCAAATATGCTTTACAGTGGTCCTTGTCCCAGCCAAACTTTGCTGGCTTAATTGTACTGGCCTAACTTCAGGTTATAGGGACGTGATGGCACAGCAGGTTAATTCCGGGCTTTCCGACCGGAAGGTTGGGAGTTCAAGTCTGCGCGACGGAGTGAGCTCCCATTGCTTGTCCCAGCTCCTGCCAACCTAGCAGTTCGAAAGCACCTAAAATGCCAGTAGATAAATAGGGACCACTTTGGTGGGAAGGTAACAGCGTTCCGTGCACTATGGCGTAGAGTCATGCCGGCCACATGACCACGGAAGCTTGTCCTCGGACAAAACGCCGGCTCTACAGGCTCTGAAATGGAGATGAGCACTGCCCCCTATAGTCGGTCACGATTAGACCATTCGGTCATGGGGAAACCTTTACCTTTAACTCCAGGTTAGGATTGCACCCTCCGTGTAATACAGTTATAATTTGCAAAACTAGATATGGAAACAGGAATGTGGTGCGATGGGTAACAATGTACTAGAAGGTTATACATCACCATTTTTGGAAAATGGTTTAATAGAGGCAGATTCTGCATCCCAAGTAAGTTAATATACAAATGAGACTGTATGATGGGGAGGAATCAAAAGTGTTCCAGTCTACAGGTTCCATGGAAAAGTGGACAAAGTAGGATGTGTTGTTGTCATCTCCCTTATGAGCCACATTGTTTCTGTAGACCTCTTCGTTGGGGTGCCTGTCTCAAGGACTCTAAGATGTGTGTGTTTCCCTTGTTTTGCATGGGCAATGCTGTTTTGCTTGTGATCACTGCCTGTGCATAGGCAGGGGAAAAACAGGGCCGCTTAAGTTTTCAAATGACTGAAATTGCATTCAATTTGTCAAGCACAGCAGGGTCTCTTCTAGTCTATGACCTGCGATTCTAACAACCTCAGGGAAACTACAGGGGGTTATCTTAAGAGCTTTCTGTAGCCAGCAGATAGAATAGACAGCTGTGTTTTTAAAAAAAAATACAATGCATTTCTAGCAGAAGAGCAGATTCTCAAAGAGGTTGTTTCTCTACTACTCAGTACCTCCGTGTGTCCTTGAATGTAATCCAGCGTGCTCCAATTACTCACCCACCACAGCCAACAGTGAGCTTCACCAGAGTTTTGGCATCTGTTCTACTTGTGTGCAGGAGATCGTCTTCCCCTGCTGGTCTGGTTCTTTAAGGGCCCAGTTCTAAATTGCTCAGCACCAGCCATAAGACACTTTACTGTGGGCACCAGTAACACAGCACTGACGCTGAGGCCAGCACCAATTGGCGCTGGGCCTCAGCACTGAAAAGATGTGCAGCTGGAGCCGCTGGTGGTAAGTTTCTGTACTGGCTGACAGAGCAGCTTTTCCGGGTGTGTGTCGGGGAGACAGTGGCTCAAGGGGAGGATTGGGCCTTCATGGTGTGGGGACGGTGGCTGCGGCTGAATCCTTCTAGGGGCTAATTTTGGAGGCAGGGCTTAAGGCATGTGACTCCCTCTAGTCCTAATACAGGGTTTACATTATTATTAAGTAGGGCTGAATGAAAGTGGGCTTTCTTCCCGGTCCTCCTCACAATTCCCCTCTTCTGAAAGAGGAGCCTGCTTCTGCAAATGCCTTTATGCTGAATGTTACTTTCTGAGCCCTCATCAAGGAAGAACTGAGAACATTCCGCCCATAGAGTTTTGTGACATCCTGATTGATCAGTGGAGAAAATGTTGTAATGATAGTTACAAGTAAATTACAATCATGCAATTAGACTGCTGCAAGTTATAATGATCGTAAATTAAAAGTGTGAATAAAAATATCCAGGCAACATGAAACAGAGTGTGAGTGAGTGTGTGTGTGTGTGTGTGTGTGTGTGTGTGTGTGTGTGTGTGTGTGTGTGTGTTTGCATACTTCAAAGTGTGAATCAAGTTGTTATAAAGTCTTTTGATGCTGCCTGGAAAGATGAACATTGGTGGGTTTAGGGTTGCATTTCTGTATTGGAGGAGTACAAGAAAGCCGCTGCTTTTAAATCAGTAGTTGAACTTGTATTGTGGATCTGTCTGTGTATTGATCTCAGAACTGCCCAACTCTGCCAGACCCACCACACTTACACCTGAATGGCTATGAAACAATATCTCAGTTCTACATGATTGGTTCTCGTGTGCTCAAATACTTCCAGTCCAAGCTTATTTCCCAGGCACAGAACAATCAAAGCAGCCATGTTTGGGGATCTATTTATATTAGACTGTTGGTTTGTTAATTAGGGGAGAGAAAAAGCATGTTCCTTAATTAAAGAACAAATGAATTTTTAAGGAAGCGTTGAAGATTCCCTCTGGGTACTCTAGAGTGTGGGCTTCAACAAGCTAGCATCATTCCACAGTGCTTTGCAAGAGAGAAACTCATTTTTTGTGGCAGTATGCCGGGAAAGCCTTCATTGTTTCTGTCCAAGCATCTATATGTACAGCCTCTGAGGGGCAGGGGAGGCTTATGAAAAGGTTGGGGAGGAGTCCTGGAAGAAAACAACAACAGCATCCATGTAATGTAATGTGTTGGTTGGATTTCAGAAGTGAGGAGAATGAACTGGCAAACAGAAAGAGGTGCATCTGCACCACAGTGGCATTGTATGTTATCTCTGGAAAAATGCAGCGATGCTCCCAGGTGGTGCATGAAATAGCCCCAGTGGGTCGTGTGCTATGTGCTTGCAACCATGGCACAAGAGAAACATGCAGTGCCCACCCATTCCACAGCATTCTATTCCTGTTCCATAACTATGGTGATGCTGGGGCTATATGTGGGGGAGGTAATAGTCTTGTTTCTATTTATAGATGCGAACCATCCGTTTTGGGCGCCAGTCATTTATCTACCCTGACAGGCCCCTAAGTTGCACTGGGGCTGGGTCTGCAAATCTGTGAACTGCCCCTTTCCCAGCTCTTATTTCATTGTGGCACCTTCTAACGTGCACACCAAGGGTCGTAAAACACCGCACCGCTTGCAGTTTTGAGCCATAAATTGAGTCCTGTAGCTTAGAGGGCTGATGATCTCAGCTGCTTTAGTTCAGAGGCTGATTCTCTCACTCAGCCCCCTTCCCTCCTGCCCAACAGGACGTAAATCCCACCCCATTGTCCTATCCGGGTCTTACTGTGATGGAGAGCCGTGTTTGTATGACGGCCGTGCTGCGATTCAGGCTGATGCTGAGTGTTCAGCAGAGGGGGACGTATAAATTGTCAGCACAGGTGACATAAGTCTGCTGTCTGAGCAGCTGCCAGTATCAATCAGTGGAGAGATTTGCTCCACCTCTGTCACACACAAAAAAGTAGGGGAGCAGCCCGTCACTTCTGCGGATTTTTCTATTTCTTTTCTTTGAAAAAAGAAGTGGCCAAGATTGATGGTTCTTGAAGTTCAAACTGATTTCTCTACTGTTATTTGGAAAGGAGTATCTGGTTTGAGTTAGCTGCTGTTGAGAACCCCTGTAGAATGATGGATATGTGATAAAGTGCTTAGCAAAGCCGCAGAAAACGCCCTCCCTTCCTTGTTCTGTATTGATTGCGTTCCAAGATGAACTCGTGTTCGTCGTCATCAGACCTTGGGGAAGGGGCATTGGGATCCAAGGACTCTAGCAAGGAGCCAGCCAACAAGTGCTATCGGGGCCTACCCCGCGATAAGGACGCAAACGTGCCCTTGCCCCCCATGGAGGCTCCATCCTGCTCCCAAGCTGCGCTGAATCCATCGCAGGCCCATCGGCCTTCCTGTTCCAGTGCAGTTTAAGATTGTGCCCTGAGAATCTGGAGCCAGAGAGGCTGCCAACCCAGGCTAGCTTCTGAGGCTGGATGCCAGATTGCGGACGGCCCCCAGCCACATAACTGCTAACTGAGCCTGGTCCAAGGTTGTGCTGGCCTTGCAGGAATGACCCACAGAATGGTCTTCAGTGGAGGCGGCTCACATCACCCCTGCATTCCCATTCTTTGCCGTGCAAGCCTGCGTCAGTCCGCAGCAGGATTATGTCGCATGGGAGGAAAGGCTGTGGGTGAGAACTGGAGTCGGCACCAGGAATTACCAAAGGACTCACCTTGCGTCCCTGCTCGTGAGCCAGGCTGCTGACGTAGTCACCTGCACAGCAGTGCGTAAAGCGTGAAGCCAGCCCGTTGTTTATCAGTAGGCTGCAAGTCTGGCTTAAGCCCAAGGACTACAGTGCTAAGTCACCGGACAGCCAGGCAGCTATATGAGATCACATAGAAGACAGCTTTCTATACAATATTACAACGGCATTTATTCTCATAAAAGTCTGCATTAAAAGGAATGCTCGTGGAACAGAATTTTGAAATGCAATATTGCTAAATTCACAGTCTTGAACAATGTGCCCGCGCATGCGCGCGCGCGCGCGCACACACACACACACACACACACACACACACACACAGGGCGCAATCCTAACCTGGAGCTAGGCTGGCACAGTTAGGCCAGCAAAGTTTGGTTGGCACAAGGGACACTGGAAAGTATGTTTGGACCACTCTCGGAGTCAGAGAGGCCATCGCACAGAGTGCAGCATCCTCCCTGACTGAGAGTGGTCCAAATGAGCTTTACGGTGGCCCTTGTGCCAGCCAAACTTTGTTGGCCTACCTGTGCTGGCCTAACTCCAGGTTAGGATTGTGCTCAGAGAGAGAGAGAGAGAGAGAGAGAGAGAGAGAGAGAGAGAGAGAGA
>JAJKFI010000088.1:642549-657721 GCA_029204185.1 Lerista edwardsae
AGAGAGAGAGAGAGAGAGAGAGAGAGAGAGAGAGAGAGAGAGAGAGAGAGAGAGACCGACCTCCAACAGTTCTGTGGGAGATGTTCAGTGCAATAGATGATAGCTTGCTTCTTGATGTAGCAAATCAATACATCTTTATTTGCAAAAATAAAGTTTAAAAAATGTAATCAGGAGGCTTTGGCAAACTGCATTTAATGTTTTCTTCACTCTGTAAATATCAGCCTCTCTCTGCGGTATCTGGCCTTCAATGATCTTAATCCACGAACCCACAACATGCTCTTTGTTGGTACGGCTGGTAGCATTATCACCTTGTATACCTTAGTAGATAATGCATAATGTATGCCCAATGAAAGGGCAAGCAGCAGACCTTATGGACAAACTGCTGGATGTATTTAATTAGCTCATTTGTTACAATGGCTCAGTCCCTGAAGAGAGGCTTTCTCCTTGGAAATCTCATGAGTAGCCAAAATGCTTTGGAAAATGGAATTGGAAGAAGCATGGGAAAGCAAACTCATCTCTCCCTCTTTGAAGCAAAATCTATATTCTGGAGTTGCCTGGGTTTAGATGGATTAGTGCAATTTTGGTTTTGAGGATGCTGCTAAAACAGTCTTCTGAGTTAGGGTTTTGTAGCATAAGAAGAGCCCTAATGGATCGGAAGAAATGTCCATCTTGTCCGAAGCTAGGGGCCAGCTCAAGACCTCTTGATGCCTGACGTGGCATGGCGATTCCTGCCCGCCCCCGGTTCAATATAGTCATCATGGCTAATATCTAGTGTATGGGGACAATAAGTCTGCCACTCTTACACAGCTGTCTGAAAGTTTAATAAGGCAATACAAATTAAAAGTTTAATTCCGGCGCAAGTTAGGATTGTGCCCTCTGACAGCTCAGAAGAAAGATCTTGGGGTTCTAGTGGACAACTCAATGGAAGTGTTGACCCAGTGTGCAGCAGTGGTAAAGAAGGCCAACTCCATGCTTGGGATAATCCTTTGGCCTGATCCAACAGGGCTCTTCTTATGTTCTTATGTTTTTACATGTATGTAAAAACTTGAGGAAGCATATTATGTGAATATCTTGATGTCTTCCTTTTATGCTGCAAGAACACTCCAATTCAGGGCACAATCCTAACCTGGAGTTAGGCCAGCGAGGTTTGGACGGCACCAAGGCCACCATAAAGCATGTTTGGACCACTCTCTGAGTCAGGAAGGGTGGCACATGTCTGTGTGCTGGCCCCTCTGACTGAGAGTGGTCCAAACATACTTTACAGTGTCCCTTGTGCTGGCCAAACTTTGCTGGCCTCACTGTGCCGGCCTAGCTCCAGGTTAGGATTGCACTCTCACTTACTGCAAAGAGTTAAACATAACGCCCACTGAAAATGCCGTATTGACTGAGAATGAACCTGTGTCTGCTGAAGCAGCTAAACCCAACCAGCAAAAGCAGTGCCAAGTCACTTCAGCAAACCCCTGGAGGAAGCAAATCGGCGTTATGGAGAGCCACCAGCTGTGCCTCTCTGCATGGTGCCATCGCATGGACTTGGCATATAGATGGAGCAATTAACCGAGTGTTTGTATGCCAAATCCAAGAGTCTGTGACGCAAGGAAGACTGAGGGAAGAGTCTGCCTTTGAAACAGGCCTGCATAACATGGGCCTCATCAAGCTAACAGCAGTCTGCCTGACCTGCCTGGCAAGAGTACACATGGTGCCTCACCCCAGGTCAAAACTGCACCTTGAGGTGTGCTGTACCTGTGGACAGGTTCCTTGCAGAGGGCTGCAGTGTGGCTCTGCCATTTAGGTATTTCTTTATTTTGACTCAGAAGCATGCTTCAGGCTGATGCTACGGCATCACATAGCATTGTTCAAGGGTTCTTCTGCACACGGGGAAAAAACCCCGCAAAATAGTGGCCACAGTCTTCCAGAAGAAACAGTGCATGTGCTTCAGGGTGATGGCGCAGAATCATATAGCATTGTTTTGGGGGCAGTGTTTCTCAACCGGTGGTACATGTACTACTTGTGGGACTTGAGGTGGTAGGCTTGGAACGCCAGACCCTAACTGCAAAATTCCTGCCAAATGGTGGCCACCTTCTTCCCGGAGAAACAGTGCCACTGCACTGTAGGGTTCATCTCTCAGGTTGCCCCCACAACCCCTGAATGCATCTCTTATTTTATTGGGCAGGAGGTTTAGTTGAGAGGGTTAAAGCCTCCATTTGCCCGAAGATAAGATCCGAAGGTCGCCAGTTCGAGAACACTGGAAGTCTCCATGAGCGGCAGACCTTGAGAACTGCGTCTGATAAGAGCTGTCTCCAGCTGCCTGTGAGAGAGGAGTTGTGCTGGGCCAGCTGTTTCTTTGGTGGGAGCAGAGAAGCCGGTTATCAGCCAGCAGGAAGGCAATTGTGCGGCCAGAAAGACTAGACCACGAAAGTTCTATCTGTATGTTGTAGTTCTTGAAAGATAGAACTTCTTTGTAATTTGTAAAAAACCCTGGCGGGTTTAGAGAAATAAAGCCTGCCTATGTAAACCACCTTGAATTAAAGTCAGAGGAGCAATCTAATGAGCAAAGAAAGGCGGTTTATTATTATTATTATTATTATTATTATTATTTTGCCACCTGAAAGTGGGGTGGTTAATTGCGAGTCATCTCGGTCCTCCTTCGAGTCCCTCCCTCTGTCAGCCTCTGGTGCAGCAGTCTGAACCAAGGCCGACTGCCGCTGTGTCTGCAGCCCAGCTCGTTTCATGGTCTTTTCCCCCTGGCTTTTATCCAGAGCTCTCCATCTGCAATTACTCTCTTAATTTGCCTTTTCCTCACCCGGTAAAAAGCATGAAGATCATGGTAATGTTTCACATTGTTCTAATCAGATTTTAATTGTACAGCACCCGCCATGTCTTTATTGGGGAGGGAGGACTTACAAATAAAATTATGACTTTGTGGAGCTGTTGCTCCCACAACCCTGCTGCCCCGTGAAAGCCCATTTTGTGCCCCCCCCATTTCATCAAAGCTACTTGTGACTCAGTGCAAACTATTAAAACATAAATGCAGCAATTATGTGCCATTGATTAAAAAAAATCTTTGCAATATCAAATGTCTATCAAAACTCTCATATTTAACGGCACTTAGGTACAAATCTATCGCCCATTTCCCTCTTAATCCAGCGATTTATAGATTAGTTCCTAGCTACTGAGAGAGCAGCGTCTTGCATATGCACTCCCATATGCTCCAACTCCCATATTTGTCCAGGAGTTGTTCTGATTTTCTGGAATCCATCCCTGGGAAATCTGCAAATTGCCCCAGGCATAGAGCATCCCCTTGGCTTACGTATGGGGTGAAGTGCTTGCCTTCGCTTCCTTGAGTTTGTCCTGGGAGTGTCACGAGAACTCCAGCCATGTGATCTGCCTTCCTTGGGTGCCTCCAGTACATTCCGGTAGCACTCTGCACAATTTGACCAGTGCCAAACCATGACATTTTGCTGCCAGATATGGCATTCTCCCTTCCAGGGCCTTAGTTGCTGCGGGGTCCAATTGGAAAAAAAGCACAAATTACAGGGGAGGCTGAGGCTATTTTCCTTGGAGTATGGTAGGTAAGGCCCTGCTGCCTTTGACTGCATCTCCCTGCTGTGCCTACGGTCCTAGAAGTATCCCCCAGCCTGATGCTACCTGACTGGTGCAGGATCATTCCTATTGCATCTCTCCCCTCCTCCTTGTCTTCCTGCACCACGTAAAGTCCATTTTGAAAAACCTCATTTTGAAAGATGTCTTTCTTTTCTTTAACCAGTGGCTGATATTGTAGTCACTGCAGATAACATTAATTCCGATGCAGTGGTGCCCCCCTTGTATTTCCTGCAATGGTGACTAATTTTACCACTCATTTGTTTCTCTATTGACAAAGCTTTATTTCTTTTTTAAGCAAGCGTGTTGCGTTTTTCATCTTCGCGGCTGTTTTATTGGACGGGCTGTTTTCAGGTCTTTAGGATTAACTAATGCAGTGTTGTTTTTGTTTTTGACAATGACACGTTTTATTGAATGTTTGCTTTTAATGAATTCTGTTTAATTAATTGTATTGTTGGTTTTAATATTGCACGTCAACTGCAGGGGCCTTCGGGCAGGGAGATGACATGAGTGTTATAAATAAATAAGCGCTGTGTTGAATTGAGTCGGAGCAGGGGCTCAGCACCAATCTCTGCCTCTGAAGCATCACTCCCAATGCTGTTTCTAGGATAGGGCTCAGCCCTGGGCCAAATCCAATCACTTTAGCTTACTTAATGCTCTAGCCAGTGAGGTTATGTGTGCAGATGTCAGGTGTATGAAACACAGAGGAACGGGCGAATCACCTTATCTGAAATCAGGCCTTCAGTCCATCTGGTTCAATCTTGTCTAACAAACTGGTTCTTTTCCAGTCCTACCTGGAGATGCTGCCAAAAATTAAACCTGAGAGTGTGTGTAGCAAACCACGTGCAATGCCAGAGCTCCTCCCCTCCAATATGTTTCAGGCAGGGAGGCTGGATAAGGGTGTCCAAGTGGGGGGGATGAACAGGTGTACACGGGTAACAGAAAGAAAGAAGGGAGGAAGCTACAGCAGTGGGGGTGTGGTGAAGGTGTATTTCTCATTTGCATAAATGTGCACCAGAGCCAGGATGCATCCATTATCCACTCAGGTATGGAACTTGGCCATTGTGGGAGTGGAGCTGACAACACCTCTGGAGAAGGAACAGAGGAGTGGTTGTCGCTCAGTCCGAGAACTTCTGCTTTGTACTCCGAGAGTGGCAGGCTCAGATCCTGGCACCAGGTAGGATTCTTAACAGCCCAATCCTCACTGGCACTGGAACAGGCAGGCCAACTGGCCTGTGCAGTATCCAGCTCAGGTTAGGTATAGGATGGGACCAGTGGTGTTATCCTACTGGTAAGCTGGGCGGGACATCCGGGTGATTGGCAGCCCGCCCGTCGCATACCGCAGCGTTGCGCCGTTTGCGTAATGTACGCAAGCGGCGTAATTGGTTACGCAAACGGCGTAACGCTGCGGTACGCAACGGGCGGGCTGCCGATCACCCGGATGTCCCGCCCAGCTTACCGGTAGGATAACACCACTGGATGGGACACAACTTGGGGTGAGGGGGCAATTCCGAGCACGACGTGAGATCCTCTCCCCACATCTGATCCGTCCTCTTGCCACCCTCTCCAACCCCCCACGTTGACCTCCCTCGGCTCATGCAAACTCACCCTCTCCCAGTCGGGATCCGGCGTGTCCTCCTGCCAGCCTGTTCTGCTCACAAGGAAATGTGAGCGTGCTTTACTGCCTGTTTGCGACACTACTGGGTTGGCATGAGGGACCTGCACAGGTTGAAGAACAGGCAAGGCCAGCATCCTAAAAGTCCCCTCTCCGAAACTCTGGAGGGCTGCTGCCAGTCCTTGTTGACAACGCTGAGTTAGATGGACCAATGACTTGACTCAGCCGGTAGCAGCTGCCTCTGTAAATCAACTCAAGCACGGGACTGTGGTTTGCCAAGGTCCATGCCCAGAAAACAGGGACTGTGCTCTGTTTCATAGGAACATGAGCGTACAAGCCAGACGCCATTCCGGGCCTAGAAATTCTCCCTTCCTGTATGCTTGGTGGCGAAAACAGCAGAGGGGAAAAAAAAACTGCCTCGAGTCCTCATTAAAGGATTTTTAATCACTCAAAGTATGTTTGTGAAGGAGAGGGAAGTGCAGGAGAGGACTGCACTGGCATGCTATTAAGTGAGCTTTTGCTGCAGGAGCCGAAGGGTTGGAACACATAAAAAGGGGATTAATTAAAAAGAGGGAAAATTGGTTTGTGGTGCTTCTAGTGTGTGTGTGTGCGTGCGTGTGGTGGTAGGTTGACCCAGGAAATGAAGTTCCGCCAGGCATCCCCTTCATCAGTCCAAAGGGAAGCAAAAAGAGGCCGGCTCAAAATCAAGATTTGCCTGAGACCTTTTTGAGATTTGCATATTGCTTTAAGCCGCCTACCCCACCTCCCAAAAACCCTGCTGATCGGAGCTAATCTGCTTCATCATTCTAGCTTGAAGGCAAGTTTGAAAATTCAAGTCCCCCCCCCCCGAATAATTTGTTTCCTTCCCAAAGGAAGTAATTTTGGAGGAAGGGGTGGGAGAGAAACTGGGTCAGCCGTAAGCCAGCAGCAAGCCCTGTTGCCAGAATTTCAATGGGCTGATGCAGGAGCAAAAGGCTGTTGTCTTCCCTTTTGTCCCTGTCCTGCTTCCATGCTCAATCTTTGCTCATAAGGGGATCTGTTTGGTGGCTCACGATTTTGGACAGACACCTCTTGGAGCTTCACAGACAAGGGACGATGAAGGCGACTGTCCCTCACACTTGCAAGCCATAACCTGAATTTGGAACTTGCCTAAAACCCGACGAATGGGCTGAGGTCTCCTTCATAGATTGGTGAACCCATCGCCCCTGCTGCACCCTGTGCATTGTGGAGCTGCCCCATGAGAAAGCAGCTCCCTGTTTACATCCCCCACCCCCAATTTCATAGCCTGCAAATGGGGCACAATATGGGCTTGGGTCATTGGCTCTTGCATGACACAGCTATGCAAGAATATGTCATCATCTCAGAACTCATTCAAGGCTGCAGATTTTTTTGCAACCATTTCCTAGCACAATGCATTCAAATGGGGGTGGGAATAAAAATTTCGACCGGGGCAGCATTCCTGTGTTTAAAAATGAACATATCCTAAAGAATGGAAGCAAAATCTAAAAATGGGGCTTCCTGTTCAGGGTGAACCTTCTTGTTTATCTGATAGTATTGCACTAAACATCAAAATGACTTTTTTTTTTATTTAATAGAGGTGAATATTCAGGTTATCTCTTTCTTTTTTTTCAACTTTACAAACACTCTTGTCTTTTTTGGAATTAGGCCATTAATATTATCAGCCCCATAAAAGCTGTTGCTCTGCTTTGCCAGAGATTTTGAAGGTCACTTGTTACTTGCTTGCTGTTCAAGATGATAACAAAAATGGCTGTTTGAAACCGGGGGGGGGGGGAAACCGCAAGGTGATGTTTGTACTCTAAATGGGAAGCAGGTAACGGACACTTAATGTAAATTGGAGGTTATTTCCTGTCAAATAGCATTCTGAATCCCCCCCCTCTCTCTGTGTGTGTGTGTGTGTGTGTGTGTGCGCGCGTGCGCGTGCCCTGGGAGCTGGGGTTTTATTCATGCTTCCCTTCCTTTCTCTCCTCAGGTGAGCTGCAGTTCAAATACTATCATGAAACAAAGTACGTAGCAGGGGAAAGCAAACATGACTCTTGGGCATTTGTGTGATGCAGAATGAATAAACCACTTTTTGATTTTATATTTACACTCACACACATATAAGCAGCAGAAAACGTCCTGAGTTAAAGTAGGCTGCCCACTAAATTGCAGAGCTACGGATGTAGGGCTCAATCCTATCCAACTTCTCAGTGCCCATGCTGCCATGGCAACAGAGCACGCCTTGCATCTGGCAGTGAGGAGGCAGTCGCAGTGGGCTCCTCAAGGTAAGGGGGCATTTGTTCCCTTACAACAGGGCTGCATTGTGGCTACATCAGTGCTGGAAAGTTGGATAGGATTGGGCCCTTTATTGCCTGCAATGATGGATCTGCATTTGGTGCCCTTTGAACTAATGCAAAACTCAAGTACTGTAGATGTTCCATGTTCACAAGAGTTGTTATCACTCTTTGTGTGCAATCCTAGCCTGCAGTTAGGCTGGCACAGTTAGGCCAGCAAAGTTTGGCCGGCACAAAGGACACCGTAAAGCACGTTTGGACCACTCTCGGAGTCAGGGAGGATGGTGCAAGTCTGTGTTCGTTTGCAGGGAGGATGGCGACTGTACACATGTTTCAAGATGGCCGCGCATTCAGGTGCTGCAGCTCAGTGCTCTTCGACTCGGCGTTCTTTATGGATGTTTTTGTGTGTATTATCTTGTGTTGTGAATACCTCCGGCGGGGTGAATATACTCTACAGCAATTGTGAACTCATGAGGATTGGACTGCAAAGTAAACAAGAGATAACAGCTAAGTTTATTTGGAAACATAGTATACCGTCAGAGATTGCAAGGTCCCCCGGCTCTCTGTGGACTGTAATTCCGGTAAGAGAGAGAGTGAGAAGGAAAAGAAGACGAAAGGAGAGGAAGAAGAAAAGGGGCTGTAGGGCTGGTGTTTTATACAGGCTGCAAAAACAAACAAAGCGGTTACCGCTCCCAAGTCTCTTTCTGACTAATGCCAGATCAGTAGCAAATAAGATGGATGACTTAAGGTTACAGGTCTCCTCAAGCAAGTTTGTGAAAAACTGTTGCGTGCTGTTAATCACTGAAACCTGGCTTAACCCCACTATTCCAAACACTGTTATTGATATGGAAGGCTTTTTATTACATCGTTTGGACAGGGACAGGAATGTGGGGAAGTGCAGAGGAGGAGGAGTGTGCATGTTTGTTAGAGAGAGCTGGTGCACAAATTCAGAGATTATAACACGTCATTGCTCTTTGGAGCTGGAATATCTGTCTGTCAAATGCAGACCTTTCTACCTTCCACGGGAATTTAGTATTGTTATTATTCTTGTTGTTTATATTCCGCCGGATGCAAATGCGGATATGGCGCTGGGTCATCTGGGCGATGAAATTGGCAACTTGCAAAGCAAATTTCCGGATGCAGTATACATTATTGCAGGAGACTTCAATCATGTAGACCTACGTGTAGTCCTCCCTAAATTCCATCAACATATAAGGTGTGCCACTAGGGGGTCAAACATCTTAGATAAGGTCTACACGAATATTGCAAATGGATACAGGGTATTACGATTACCACATTTGGGTCAGTCTGACCACATGTCCCTGTTTCTGGCTCCGGAGTATATTCCGCTGAGAAAACAGTCAGGGCCGGTAGTCAAGACAGTGAAAAGCTGGCCGGAGGGAGCAATGGAGCAGTTAAAGGACTGCTTTGAACAGACAAACTGGGAAGTTTTTGATCATCCTGATCTGGAAGAACATACGGCTGCGGTGTTAGGGTATATGGCACACTGTATTGACACTGTCACGGTGGAGAAACGTATCCGGGTTTATCCTAATCAAAAACCTTGGATGACCGGGAAGGTTAGACGCCTGTTGTATGCAAGAAATAAGGCTTTTAAGTCTGGGGATGATCTAGACTACAGTGCAGCAAGAACGAACTTGAGGAGAGGCATAAAGCAAGCTAAGGCCGAATACAAGAGGAAAATTGAAGACTGCTTTCTCAGCAATAACATGAGGCAAGTTTGGCAGGGGGTTCAACAACTAACGAACTATAAAGCAAAAAAGGTTTCTTCGGGCGGTGGCGTGGAGGTGGTCGAGGAGTTGAACAACTTTTTCGCTCGATTCGAGATCGATCAAACTGTACCTGTTCGTTTGCCATCATTTACTCAGCAGTGTCCTCCCTTCATTGTTAATGAGCTGGATGTGAGACAGACAATGAAGGTGGTTAACTCCAGAAAAGCAGCTGGACCCGACTCAATTCCTGGTCGGGTGGTAAAAGACTGTGCTGATCAGCTAGCCGGGGTTTGGACTGTAATTTTCAATCGATCCCTGACACAATGTGCAGTTCCTGTCTGTCTCAAGGCTTCCATCATCGTTCCACTGCCTAAAAAGTTGCCTACAAATAGTCCAAATGATTATAGGCCGGTGGCACTAACTTCAATCTTAATGAAGTGCTTTGAGCAGCTAGTTCGGAAATACATTATCTCCTGCCTTCCTGATTCCTTTGATGGGCTTCAGTTTGCTTACAAAGAAAATAGATCAACTGAGGATGCGATTAATACTGTGCTTTATATGGCTTTATCCCATTTGGAAACACAAGGGAATTATGTAAGAATGCTGTTTGCGGACTTTAGTTCTGCTTTTAATACCATCATACCACACAGATTAATAGCCAAACTTAAAGATCTAGATTTTCCAGATTCTATCTGTTTATGGATATGGGATTTTTTAACAAATCGTCCACAAAGAGTTAAACTGAATGATTACATCTCTACTGACAAGATACTCAGCACTGGCACTCCACAAGGTTGTGTCCTTAGTCCACTACTGTTCTCCATTTATTCATCGGATTGCACCAATAACCATCCCAATAATAGGATTATCAAATTTGCGGACGATACTACATTAGTAGGACTTATTTCCGGGGATGATGAGTCTGCGTATCGGGATGAGGTATTACAGCTATCCCGCTGGTGCAAAGAAAATAATCTTCTATTTAATATCCGAAAAACCAAGGAGTTTATAGTGGACTATAGGAAAAAAAGAGCAGACATTCAGCCACTGTATATAGATGGAGTTTGTGTGGAACAGGTGGTTGAATGTAAGTTTCTTGGGACCATCATAACTAATGACCTGACTTGGAGTGCGAACACCACTGCTTTAATTAGGAAGGCACAACAACGGTTGTATTTTCTAAGGATTCTTAGAAAGCAACAATTGGCTGAGAGTTTGCTAATCACCTTCTATCGGAGTTCAATTGAGAGCATATTATCCTACTGTCTCTGTGTATGGTACACGAGCTGCACAGTGGCAGAGAAAAAGGCAATTCAAAGGGTGATCAAGACGGCCCAAAACATCATTGGCTGTTTACTCCCCTCTTTGGAAGAACTGTATAAAAATAGATGCAAGAGGAAGATATCTAATATATTGAAAGACTCCTCTCATCCGGGACATCAGCTCTTTGAACTATTACCATCGAGAAGGAGATTTAGGGTATTGAAAGCAAGGACAAGCAGATTCAGAAACAGTTTTTACCCAAGTGCAGTATTGAGTTTAAATGCGGGGTCATAAGTTTTTGTGGAATTTAAATTGCTGGGAGCAATGGGGTATTTATATTTGTATAAGTGATTGTTGTATGGTTGATTGTGCATATTTTAGTTTTGGTGTTGTCCAGTTTTACCTTGGGGAAGAGCACCTCATTTCGTTGCACCCAGTTGTGAGTGTAATGACAAATAAATTTCTTATGTCTTATGTCTTATGTGTGCTCTTTGACTCGGAGAGTGGTCCAAACATACTTTACTGTGGCCCTTGTGCTGGCCTAACTGTGCCGGCCTAAATCCAGGTTTGCTGGCTGCCATGTCTCTTTGTGTCTTTCCGTACTCTTCCTTGCATAGTCTGGATAAAAGCCGCGTGTGATTTTCAGACCTGCCCTGAAACTCACTTTTTTCATACTCCACAAACTTGTTACCACCCTCTTGATGAGACTCATTCCACTCTCTGAAGCAGCTTTTGCCTGTCTTGAAACGTTCATCTAGTTACTACAGCGGTCTCCAAACTGGAGACGGCTGCAGCGTTAAAAAGGCTCCGTGGTGCAACCTGTGCTTACTGTTCCGTCGTGGAGCACAGAATCAGCCACACCGACATGTCCCAAGCTGCAGCCAGCCACTTCCACTGTTGATGCCCCAAATGAAATTGAGGAATCCACTGTGCTGACGGATTGTACTTGTGTGTGCCTATAAGGACATGATCTGGAAGCATGGAAACCAGGTAGGTGAAAAAATGCACTCTTGCACCTCCAACATTCATAGGAGCTGGGGCTGGTTCAAGGAGTTGTCTGTGACTCGAAGCCTTGTTAGTGTATTTAGACATGTCTGGCTTCCATTTCTAGTTGATCTGAGCCAGACATTGTCAACATCAAATTTTTGCTTTGTTAGATCTGGGGAAATGGGGTAGAAGGGGGTCTCATACTGCCCTCTCATTCTTATTTGAAGTAGCAGTTGGCCTCCCAGTGGCTGAAGAACGTGCAGTCACTGTGTGTGTGTGTGTTTTTCCGCCCAAATCAAATCTACGAGGGAAAAGTGGATCTCCACGGCACTTTTTGAGTCCCTCTTCTAGCGGCTAATGCAGCCACTCTTCCAGAACATGTAAACATCGTACCGTGGCTGCAAAAAGAGATTTGGGGAATGCAGACTAAAGCCAGTGTGAAATAGAATAAAGAAGTTACTCCCCCTGAAGCTCAGCAAGGAAAACAAATGTGATGAGGAGTCTGGGATAAGATAACATAAAAATCCACTGCTAATCCTTGGAGGATGGATTATGGTTTCTTATCAAGGTTTTTTCTTCTGAAAAGGCTAAAATGAGGTGGCACTCAATTAACAAGGGTAGGAAATGGCTGGAATTCCTGAGCTTTTCTGCAAAGGGGAGGAGGCACATCTCTCCTTCCTCCAAAGCTAATGCCCTCACCTTTCTTCCTCCATCCCCTGCACCAATCTCCTTCTATTCCCCTCAGGAGTTCCACTGGTTTGGGTCAGATGCCCCAATATGGAGCATTGGCAAGCCCAGAATGGTGGCAAGCACCCATAGCAGAGGGGGCAAGAGGCCAACAAAGTGAAAACGCAGAGCCATAATTTGGGGCAAGGGCACTGCCACCTTTTTTCCATGCTCCTGTGCCGTTTGGTTCCAGAAGGGGTTCTAGATTTCAATACATTGGTAACATGCTTGTACGTGAGTCCTCCTGATAAGCACGTAATAGCAAAATCTTCCACTGGTGCAGCTATATGAAGAAAAGATAAAAATGGAGGGGGAAATACAGTATATATTGCTGGATTCTTCTCCCCAACACACACCACTGCCAGTATATTCAGATTTACAGCCCAATCCTAAACTGCCTGGGCACTGTGGGCGCAGTGGTAGCCAACTGGCTACTGCTGCATCCCGGGGCAGTGGGAGAAGGAGATGCTTGTCCTCTCTGCCAGGTTTAAGTCTGCAAGGCTGCCGGTGGCTCTACTCAAGTCTGTGCCAGTTATTTAGCCAGCACAGACTTGAGGGCATCCATGTTGGGCCGCGTGGCCCAGCATGGAGGTCAGGATCCGGTGGTGGAGACCACCACTGATCCCACCCCTACTTCACCCCTTCCAGCTTCACCCCTACTTCAGCTTCTGCCCACTCAGAATCAGCACAATGTTGGCAGCCCCTATACTTACCAGCTTGCCTCTGGGCATGGGCTCTGGCACTGCGAGCTAGCATTGGTATGTTTGTACTGCTGGCGCTGGTGAGTATAGGAATGGGCCCTTATCTACCCTTCTTCCCTTTGAGAAATACACACACACACACACACACACACACACACACACGTCTCCATCTGCAGAATAATACAGTGTGAATTTATTCTAACAGGAACTTTGGAGAGGAGGATTTAGCTCAATGATATTCAGCATTTAACAATATAAATATAAATTATATACGGTAAACAGCCATTAGGGCCTTCACTTTTTATTAGGAGAGGAGTTTTAGCATTCAGCCATTTATTACTCTGCATAAGGCCATCATTTATTTACAATGGGGGAATCTGAACAAGGACAATCTCCCTTGAATTGGTGGAATGTTTTGGAATGCGTAATGACATCGTAGATGGAAATTTGGTGTTTATAGCAGCTATAAGTCTGGGGCCAAAAATGGGTCCCCTCTGGCACAAATACAGGTCTTACTACTCCAGAGGAGTCCTCTGCTTTGCCAGATGTTTTAGGCAGTGTGCATATTCATCAGGCTCCATCTTGTTTCCCACAGTAGCCAACCAGATGTGACAATGATTCTGATGCGCAAAGACCAAACAATTTCTCAAAGGATAAGAGTGTGCAACATTGGTGGGGTTCACCAAACATAGGAATTTGCCTTAGGGCACGGTCCTAACCAACTTTCCAGCACGGACATAGCTGTGCCAATGGGGCATGTTCTGCATTCTGCATAAGTGGGCAGAAGATTTAGTCAAGAGGGTTAATGCCTCCGTTTGCCTGAAGATAAGAGCTGAAATATCTGAAGGTCGCCAGTTCGGGACAGCCGGAAGTCTCTGTGAGCGGCAGACCTTGTAAATTGTGACTGATTAACAGCTGAGCTGTCTCCGGCTGCCTTGTGTGAGGGGGTGTTGTGCTGAAGTTCAGCCGCTTCTCTGGTGGGAGCAGGGAAGCCGCTTATCAGCCAGCAAGAAGACAAATGGGTGGCCAGAAAGAAGGACTAAATCCAGAAAGATCCATCTCTGTGTGTGTAGTTCTTGGAAGATAGAACGTTTCTGTAAAAAGTTTCTGTAAAAAATTGTAAAAACCTTTGGGTTTCTGAATAAAGTCTGCCCATGTAAACCGCCTTGAGTTATAGTCATTAGAGAAATCTGGTGACCTAAGAAAGGCGGTATATAAATACAGGTGGTGGTATTGTTATTGTTATTGTTATTGTTATTATTAAGTGCTCATACAGTGGAAGCTTCTCTGCAGCACCTACAGATTTGACTCAGTGCAGGTGCCAGCCTACACTGGAGGGCTTCACTTGACCTTCTGGAGGCAACTAGAAGAGTCTTCTGGTCACATTCAGGGAGTGTTCTGAAGTTCTGTTTTGCCGAAAACTAGAAGAGCCTTTTGGGGCGGGGGGCACAAAACACCTCTTAGATGCTACTTGGTTGGTTCCTGTCACATCCCAGAGGTCGTTGAGGCCTTTTCCACAGATTCCATTATCCGTAGATATCAGTATCCATGGGGAATCTTGGAATGATTCCCAGGGGCAGACTATATTGGCAAGAAGATGCTAATAGATTCATCTAAGGGTATCAAAGGGTATCTCGTATTATTGGATCAGTCCAAAAGTTGCCCCACCCCCTGTCCTTGTTCAGCCAAATACCTCTTAGAAGCCCAGAAATGGGGCATGAAGTTTATGCAATGAAATTAACCTGCAAATGAGATTCAAAGGTCAACAAATAGAAGTTAAAATATAGAATTGAATTATTAGTTATATATTTTTATTCCATTAAATTAATTAAACTGCTCTCCTCCAAATGCAGAAATGTGATTTCAGGTAACTAATACAAGAACCGGCTATATATCACACCTGGCCTTTCATTTTATCCATTAATTTCTCGCAGTATGATAACCGGAACATAAGCGTAAGCTAATACATTTCGCCCGCTTCTTCCCTGAACATTAAAGTTACATAAAAGGACCAATGGTGTGGAACTCTTTCGTTGAGATGTGTGTTAACAAGCCTTACGCCGCTCTGGTATTGCGAGAGTTATGGGCTGGGTGTATTTTATGGAGTGGAATTATTTCATGCCTGGATTGTAATTGCCCAGGTATTGCTTCTTTTGCTGGTTGCAGTTTTTACCTGTCCTGGGAATAACTCTGAAATGAATTCAGCGTACATTAGCTGTGCACCCCCCAATGACGCCACAAGAGACAGATGCGTAT
>JAJKFI010000088.1:676369-691894 GCA_029204185.1 Lerista edwardsae
GTGAACTGGATGGATTTTTCTGGAAACAAAAAGATCTTTCTTTGGAAACAAAACATTGGAATGAAGTTAAATTTCCTCTAGTTCAACAATCTTGTGCTGTCCCTAGTGAAAACACATCAAATACTCTTACATTACTCTGAATTTCAGAAGAAAATTGGCTAGCACCATAATTCACATTATATTTATTTGGGAATTTTTTTTATTCCATCTTCCAGCTTTTATACACTTGTTTTTAACTACTGTGGCCAGAACAATAGTTGGGGATTGAATGCACTCTATTAAACACACTCCATACAGCTCAGTATTCTTCGAGTTAGAAATAAAAGTTGGTAGAAGAAAAGACTAAGCAAAAGGTTTAAAGTTTATTTTTTTTTCCATGATTGTTATAATGAATGTTATAATGAAAATGTAATTTTCATTATTGTTATATTGTATTAGTGGGACCCAGCTATGGGGCTGTGAGGACAAGCTCCCTGCATTACATTGCTGATGATATGATGCACTGGGCATCTAGGAAGTTCTATCCAAACACTTTTTCTGTGTGCTTTCAAGGAAATCTCAGCTCCACGGAATACAGTTTGAAAATTACTGATTTACCAGGACCATGTGATGGATTTAGAAAGAGCAACTATCACCTCTTTCCATTGTTATAGTAAAGAATAAGACTAGTAGCAGCAACCTGCTACTAGAATGACCTGACAACCGTGATAGTGATCGTTATTGAAGGACCTGCATAACACTTGCCTTTCAAAACATGCTGGTTACTTTGTGACTAACTGCAGTTTGGAAAACGAGTCTCCTATTGCAATCAACAGAGTTCGGCTGGTCTGAGTTTGGAGGAACAGCAATAAATCAGGCCCTGTTCCTTTGGCATCCAGAGTACACCTTGGAGAATCTCTTTGCAGGGTTTTGGAGAATTTAGAAACATTGTCCTAAGCAGAGTTGCATTTTTTACCGCAATCACACTTCTGGGTCCAGGGAATATTGATTCCCCCCCCCTTGCTGCTGCAAGTTATTAGTGGTTGTATTTCTTTTTTGAACCGCTGTGAATCCATGATCAGAATACTTTAGCAAGCTGTTCTCTCCGTTTTAAGATGACTCCCCAAGTTGGTTCCGGCTGCTTAGAAGTGTGACTCCTTCTTGTCGGGACATGTGTGCTGGGTTTGCGAGGGTTTCCTACCCACAACTGCGATCAAGGACAGGGCACCACTAGTCTGGCAGGAGGTATTGTTCGAAAGAGCCTTTGGCAAGTATTTAAAAGTTCTGGAGACAAGAGGTGCTTCAGCTTCTGAAGCACAGCACAGCTTTCATTTACTCCGAGGAAGAAAAGAAAGAAAACAAACCACTCACCGAGAGTGCCCAGAATAGAGAATGGTCTGCCTGAAATGACAATGATCGCCTCCTAGGAGAGTTTCTGTTGCTCTTTCCTCCTGCCTTGCAAAGGGTTTGAGGGCTGATCAATGTACATTTTCATCACCGCACTGGTCTTAGAGATGGTTGTTCAGGGCGTGAGTCCATGAATCCATTCACATGCTCAGCATGTGGTGTGATCCTCTGCCAAGCCTCTCCTCCCCACACATTCAGCCCCCCCCCCAAAGAAAAGCTTTGGTACTGGGCAGCAAATGCAGCAAGCCACACTGTTGATGTGGCAAGTCAAAGCTCTCTTTTGGAGCTCTCTTTTGTGTACATCCTTGAATGTCCATAATATGCAGACACCACCTCCCTCCTCTGTCATTTCTCAGTGCAGGACCAGGCTTTTGATTGAGAATTACTCAGTCCAGGGATCTGACCTCTCAGCTGTTGCAAAGTGCTGTAAACCTGCACATCAAAGAAATCATAAGAGTGGCACAGCTGGGAAGGCTGCTTGAAGTGAGCTTTCTGCAGCTCTTCCTTTTACGGTGTAGATAGCTGAAAGTAAACACCCTGTTCTTCTGCAAATTATCCTGCTCGGAGTACATTTTGCTTCCTTAGCAGTGATCAGAAAGCACATGAAGTTGCCTTTTCCTGAGTCAGATAGTAGGCCCAACCAATTCAGTTCTGTCCACATGCAGGCTGGCCACAGCATTCCGGGGTTTCAGAAACCTCTTTGGCGTTACCAAGCTTTGAACCTGGAATCTTCTACCCAGCTGGTGCCCCAGGATTGAGCTACTGTACATTTTCCTCCCCTGCTGACCCTCACATAAGACCACACGGTTAAAGAAACAGCATTGAAGCCATGTGACAACAGTGTTGTAGAGTTCAGTGGGGATAATTGAGGAATGTGTTTATTAGGAGTTCTCACATCTGTTCCTCTGATGTTTTCCTAAACTGTGTATGTCTGTCACCTTTTTAAAAATGATGAAATCTTCCTTTAGGTTTATAAATCTTTGTTTACCAACCAGGCCACTGTTGACTTGAAAAAGCTAGAAGAAAAATAGAAACCCCCTTTGGGATTAAATATTGAATTTTGGGATTAAATGCTGGAATTGAACTGTCGTCAACTGATGCAGTACGACCTGCTCATAGCCTTAGCTTTTCACCCTCATTGTGGTTTCTCCTCTGTCAGCTTTTTAAAAAAAAAAAAATTATTGATGGATCTGTGGATAAAACAAACTGATGAATGGACCTCTCTGGTCGCAAAAATTGCTCAGATTTAACAAGTGTGGATCATTGTCTGATTCTAGACTTTCCAAATCCTTCATGAGTCAAGTGGTCCAGAGGGACAAGGTGAATCTGGGGTGGAATAGACTGTATGAAAGTATGTCTTCTGGGGATATTCTGGGCATGCAGGTTTTTGCTTTGTTTGTGCAGGTTGATTTGAGTGGCTACCCTTGATTTATCTCCACATAGGACCTTAGAAAGAAGTTTTTTTTTTTGCCAACTTCTATACAGAGAGGGATGCAAGGAGCAGATTTTCCTATAATGGGGAATGAGTATCATGTGAGGTAATAAGGATTATCTGGGTAACATGATCAAGGCCTTACTTTGAGAAATTAGTTTCCTTTAAGACAGAGGGAGAGAAAAATTAAATTAGGCTTTTGAGGGAGGGAGTTCTCACATCTTTAGTGCAGCCCAAGCTTTCTTAGCACATTATCAAGTCATTTCTTTGCTGTTTTCCCCTCAATTATGGCTATTTCATGCGTGTGGGAGACAAGGGCATTGGACCAGCCAGAGACCAATTTTCATCAGAAGGCTGATTAGACATTTAGCTTCATTCCGCTTCTGAAATGTCTTTTTTTGTTTTGTTCTGTTTTTCAACAACCTCTTCATGGCTTTTATTGATCCATGCACAAGTAAGATTTTTTTTGTTTGCCTGATTCATAAGCTTATGCCATTAATGAACTTCTCAGTTGTATTTAAACCTCCTGGTGCAAAAGCAGAGCTGAGATTACCATGGCAATGTTTTATCTGTTCATTTGAGCTTTTCCTCAGTTCTCAAGCATGGACTTCAGTCTGTGGCAGACTTTCATTAGTTTCTCTGCCAGGGTTGAGTGTGTGCGCCTTCTTTGCAGCACTTTCCAGGTTTATGATTTGCTTTTCTAACGATGTTTCAAAACTTTATATATATATAAATATATATATAAAGGTTAAAGTTTCCCCACGACCGAATGGTCTAGTCATGACCAACTGTAGGAGGCGGTGCTCATCTCCGTTTCAAAGCCTGTAGAGCCGGCGTTTTGTCCGAGGACAAGCTTCCGTGATCATGTGGCTGGCATGACTCAATGCCGTTCCCTTCCCACCGAAGTGGTCCCTATTTATCTACTTGCATTTAGGTGCTTTTGAACTGCTAGGTTGGCAGGAGCTAGGACAAGCAGCGGGAGCTCACTCCGTCATGCAGTCTTAAACTCCCAACTTTCCGGTCGGAAAGCCCAGCAGCAGCGGTTTAACTCGCTGTGCCATTACATCCCATATCTATATATATAAAAATGAACGTATGTGTGTGGGTGTGTTCGTATGTTCCCTATAGGCTCCTACATGCCTTCACCGATCAGCACGAAACTTGGCACACACGTACCTTGCAGCCTGGCGACAAACACTGCGGGGGTCGGGGCCCCCTAGCGCCCCCGGGGGTGGGGGTACACGGGGGTCTTCGTGTGAACATCGTCGGAAACGGCCAAAATCGGCGTTGAATCTGTAGGTTCCGGGGTCGCCGAGATGAGTGGCGACTCTCCCGATGCCATTGGGGTCCGGGTTCAGCCCCCCCGACATGGGGGGCACAAAGGGGTGCGAAACACAGCGTCCGCCATGCCCTGCTGGAATGCCTGGACCGATTGGCACGAAACGTGGCATGCGCAACCCTAGCAGCCTGGCCACAAATACAGCAGGGGTCGGGGCCCCCTACCGCCCCCGGGGGTGGGGGTCCGGGGGGGTCCTGACATGAAAACGATCAAAAACGGCCAAACTTGGAGTCAAATCCACAGTTTTCGGGGTCACCGAGATGAGTGGTGATGCTCCCGACGCAGTTGACATCTGGGGCTGCCCCCCCACGTGGGGGGCAGGAGGGGGTGCGAACCACAGCGTCCGCCATGCCCTGCTGGAACGCCTGGACCGATTGGCACCAGACCCGGCATGCGGAAGCCTAGCACCCTGGCCACAAACACTGCGGGGTTCAGGCCCCCCTAGCGCCCCCAGGGGTGGGGGTACATGGGGGTCCCCACTTGAAAACCGTTGAAAATGGCCAATATCGGTGTCAAATCCATAGTTTCTGGGGCCACCGGGACGAGTGGCGACGCTCCCGACGCTGTGCGAGTTCAGGTTCACCCCCCCTCGGCGTGGGGGGCAGGAAGGGGTGCGAGACACAACAGCCGCTGTGCCCTGCTGGAACGCTTGGACCGAACGACGCGAAACTCGGCACGCATACACCTTGTGGCCTGACGACAAACACTGTGGGGGTTAGACCCCCCCTCGCGCCCCCGGGGGTGGGGGTACGTGGGGGGGCCAAGTGAAAATGGTCGAAAATGGCCAACATCAGCTTCGAATCCATACTTTCCAGGGTTGCCGGAGCGAGCGACGATGCTCTTGACCCAGTCAGACTCCGGGTTCATCCCCCCTCGGCATGGGGTGCGGGATGGGGTGCAAGACACAATATCTACCATGCCCTGCTGGAACGCCTGGAGCGATGTGCACCAAACTCGCCGTGCGCGTACCTTCCAGCCTGGAAATAGACACTCTGGGGGTCAGGCCTCCCTAGCGCCCCGGGGGGGCCAGGGCCCCCGCGTGGAAATGGCCGAAAATGAACGAAATCGTCCTTGGTTCTGTAGTTTCTGGGGTCACCGAGGTGAACAGCGATGCTCTAGGAGTTTGGGTCCGCACCCCCCAATGTGGGGGGCTGGAAGGGGTGCGATACGAGATGTCCACCATGCCCCACTGTGACGCCTGGATCAATTGGCGCCAGACTCGGCATGTGTATGCCTTGCGGCCTGGCGACAAACACTGTGGGGGTCAGGCCCCCCCACTGCCCCCGGAGGTGGGGGTGCGCAGGAGGCCCCAGGTGAAAATGGTCGATAGCGCCCAAAACTGGGAGATGGGTCAGGGATGGGTCAGGGATGGGAGATATAAACACCCGGGCAACGCCGGGTAACAAAAAGCTAGTATATAAATAAAATTTTATTTACTCCAAATTAACAAGCACAGTGATAACTGAATGTGCCAGCTATAACATCAACTGAGCTACAAAGAGCTGCAGTAATTGGATCTGCGTCTGTTCTTCGTCGATACTTGCGGGAAGCTGAGGTCCCGGGTAGGGACTTGCCACCCTCAGGGTGAAGCCAGTGATACTGTGACTCTGCGTTTTTAAGTGGAGCTGATACAACTTCACACACACACACACACACACACACACACACACACACACACACACACACACACGGCAGAATGGGAGCTGGAGGGCTTTTCTGGGTTTTTGGATGGGTGGGTATGAAACTTACCAGACACATGACTGACAACTAGGTGCCGTTTTGGTTTTGACCCCAAAGTTATCTAGAGTGGAATGCGAACGGGGGTGCAATTGTAACCAACTTTCCAGCACTGACCAACTCTGCCAGTGGAGTATGTGTAGCATCCTGCAGCTGGAGGGCAGTCACAGAGGCCTCCTTGAGGGAAGGGAATGTTTGTTCTCTTACCCCAGAGCTGCATCGCCCTTATCCCAGTGCTGGAAAGTTGGTTGGGATTGCGCCCTGAGGTAATGTAGCATTACCCACCACCCCTGAATGGGCGTGCAGCGGGCGGGCTTTCGCCATTACGCAACGGGAGGCAGCGAGGACGCTGCCGATCACCGTGGAAACCCTCCCTGCAGCCGAGATAACTCCACCCAGCGAACCGGTAGGGCGACACCACTGTGCAGGACCACACTATCCTCATGTCTGGCACCCATTGCAACAGACTGGCAAAATCCTTGCGAGCCTGCAGCCTCAAGGAAATGCTGGATCTCTGCCCGAGGTCGTTCTCACCCAAATGGACAACTAAGAACTGAGGGAGTGAATGTGACCATAAAAACTCCCAGATGGTAGGTAGCAACTGGCCCCAGCGCATCCCTCGCCGAGCCACCCAGCGGACACTGGCAACTCTGCCCAGCCCCAACTGGGTGCTGTAGGACCTGGTGGCCGCTCTCTTCCCAGCCCAGAAGGCGATGGAGTGCCCACAAATCAACACAGACGCAGGACAGGAACCAAATAAACCTGCGAAAAACAGAAACAAGTCAACCGAGAGCAGCAAACTCCTTAAACTCCTGTTTCCTGACATAGGCCTTAAATACTGCAGAGCGCCACCTCCCAATGCGCTGTATGGTCACTGCTGGGAGCCCGAGGCTGGCTGCTGTCGTGGTGGCCCCAATTCTCATAGAATGCAGCCCGTATTCACTGGGTGGTAAACCTAACATGGTAAGGGCCCTGTTTAAAATTGCCCTGAACTGGGAAAGGGTCAGAGGGGAGTCATCCCTATGACGAAACAGATGACCCTCAGCTTCTCCTCTAAACTGGAGGAAATTACCAAGCGCCCAAACCAGGCAAATATCAGGCTCAGTGGAGCGCTTCAGGGTGACCCAAGTCCCCTTCCCACGCTGGTCGGTTTTGGACATCCGCAAATGTACCCTGACCTGGTCGTGTTCAAGATACAGATCGGCCAGTTCCATACTCCTTCCTGACAAATCAAAATTCGAGGAGCACAAAAGCTCACCCGGCCTAAACGCTCCAAAAAACAAGATGGCTGTGGCCTGAAAAAGGGCAGCCTCATACGGCGAGCCACATAGAACAGGAAAAAGGCTACATATACCTCTGAGAATGGGGAGCGTGATCGGTTTTCGCCTATCGGGCTTGGAGGGGGCCATGCGCCTAAATCCCTCCAGCAACTTTTTAACCCTAAAGTCAGCTGCTGGGTCAGGGAGCCCCAGCGCCTTGACCCAGTATGAGATAGCTGCTGCATAAACTGCCAGAGATCTGGGTGCTAACCCAGCGTCATGTAAGTAGAGCAGGAACTGCCCGAGATGCTCCGGTGGGACAGGGCGAACATCGGGCAGCCCTACCTCCTGCTGGAAAGCCCAGAACTTGCAAACCTTTGAACAGTAGCTCACTCTGGTAGAGGGGCGAGGGCGGACCATATCACTCCTTGGGCCCTCAAGACCCAAGGCTCCACAGCCATTGAGGCATTGGGTCGGGCTCCCTCTGGGCCGCAGGTGCCAGGTCTCGAAAACGCTCCACCTGAAAACGAGATAGAGTGTCTGTGACACCGTTCTGCAACCCGGGGACATGTCGTGCTACGAATAAAGTATTAATTTTCAAACACTGAAGGACAAACGCCCAAACCAAGACCATCACCCTCGGGGACTTGGAGGATTGATGATTAACAACACTGACCATCGCTGACTGGTTATCACAACACTGACTGGTTATCACACCAAAACCGGACAGTGGAGTCCCTGAAGTCCCTCACCCAAATGTGGACAGCCACCACTATTGGAAATAACTCCAAAAAGGTTAAATCTGTGGTGATGCCCGCCTGTATCCATTCCTGGGGCCAAGGTGCAGCGCACCAGCGACCACGGCAGTATAAACCGAAGCCATGGCCTCCAGCCGCATCAGAGTATACCTGGAGATCCGCCTCCAATAGGCGGTCCTCCCTCCAAAAGGATACACCGTTGAACTCAGCAAGGAAGGTCTGCCACATGCGCAAATCCTCGCGCATGGCGCAGGACACCCTGACGCGGTGGTGAGGCCTTTTAAGGCCTGCCATGGCCTCACATAAACGCCGCAGGAAAGGTCTGCCCGGTGGCATCACCCTACATGCAAAATTCAGGTGGCCCACTATCACCTGCAACTCTCGCAATGTAAGTTTCTCTGCTTGCAAGCTTCAGCAAATTACTGAGACAAGCCAGCTTGTCCCCAGGCAGGTGGCTACATGCCGTCTCTGAGTCAAGCTCAACTCCCAAGAATGTTAACACTGGGGAAGGACCTTCGGTTTTCGCGTGCGCTAATGGAACCCCAAGCTCCACACACATATCCTGAAAGGCCGTAAGCAAAATCCAGCACTCATTCGTCCCCTGCATCCCAATGAACAAGAAATCATCTAAATAGTGGGCAGTAGTGCCCAACCCTGTCCTGGCACACAGGGTGAACTTAAAAAACTGCTGAATTTTTCAAAAGCCGAACAGGATATGGATAGGCCCATCGGAAGGGCTGATCGAAATAAAAAAACCCCTCAAATTGAAAACCTAACAGGCTAAAGTCACCCGGGTGCACCGGGATCAGCCTAAAGGCGGACTCTATATCCACCTTGGCCATCAGGGCGCCCTGCCCGCAACCATGCACAATTCTAATGGCTGCGTCCAGCGAGGTGTATTTCACTGAACAGAGATAGGACGGAATAAAATCATTAACCGATCCCCCTCATGGGTGGGACAGATGGTGAATTAGCCAGAATTCCCTGGGCATTTTATTGGGCACCACCCCCAACGGGGACACCTGAAGGTTTGGAAGGGGGGGTTCCTTAAATGGACCGAGTACACTGCCTGCCACCACCTCCTTACCAATCTTCTTGCGCACCACCTCCTCCATGCCCACAACGGAACGCAAATTGCGTGCCATTATGGGGAAGGCCGGAGGCGGGGCAGGGATCCTAAAGCCCTCTGAAAAGCCCGAGGCCAGATAGGCGGCCGCATCCTTATTTGGGTAGGTATGAAGTAGCCTCAATAAGGGGGCCAGCCTAATTGGCGTTGGCCCCCTTTCCAACCCTGGGTGCTGAAGGGGGGTTGCCCCCCCTTTCCCCCGGTTCCTCCCAAACGTCCCCCTGTCCTGTTGGAATTAACCCTGGGGCAGGTGACTGCCCCGTGTTTTGCCCTGCAAATGCCGCAACTGTGTGCAAAATTACAGGTTGCCTTGGTGCACTTGCTGGATGCATTATATTCGTAGCACACCCTGGCTGTTTGAACACCAGGGGTGCTGCTCACGGCACAACCAGTAGCTCCCGAATTGCGGGATATGATATGGCCACTATCTGACCAATCCCCCCAGGTGGGCTTAGATGGGACCACTATCTGGACCCAAAGTTCAAGCTGGGAAACCCTCCACTCAAGGGAGGGGTCATGACTAGCACGTAAGCGAAAGTGGTCATCGTAAGTGGCCCAAGCTGACCCCGAATACTCCCTGAAAGCCCTGTGAATTATATCTTGATACTTCACCAGGGCCGAAGCGCGAGCGGGCTGCATCTGCAGCACCACTGCCATATAAATGGAGTATCCGTAAAGCCAGTTGGTAAAATTACAGTCCACCTTCCGCTTTTTTACCTGCTCGGCGTCTCTCACAGGGTCGCCCACCCTCTGAATGGGTTCTGGCTTGGTATGTAGCAAACTAAACATGTCTACATACTCCCCTCGCCAGATTTTCTCTTTTACCACCAGGGCCAAGTGGCCCCCAAGCGGCAGCGCAATAGCCCCATAGGATGAGGGGGGATGCTCGGGTTTATTCCCAAAATGAGGTCCACCTGGAGCCTGACTGTGTGGGCCCCATAAGCTGTATGGTGTCGGGAATGTTCCAGTCCCTGGCGTCCCCTGAAAACCCTGAGGCCACTGTCCACCCAGTTGACTTTGAAGGTGCGCACTCTGGCTAAATCCAGGAGGGGGGGCCCATGGAACCTGAGGCTGAATCGCCTGCACACCCCAACCTAACTGCGGCATGGGTAATCCAAATTGAGACCAGTAATCTGCAGCCGACTGAAAAAGTCGTCTGTTGGCCCCCTGCAGTCTCGCTGTTCCCCCATACTGCTGCACATGGGTTGGCCTCAACCACCCCGGGCTCACCTGTTGCACCCTGGGGAGCCACAGCCAGGGCACCTGCCCCTAAAGGGGCAGACTGGGCGCTTTTCTGGTTACCCCTGCTAACTGGGCAAGAGGCACTTTTTCAAGTGGTGTCCTCTTATATTTAGCAGGGGGAGAGCAATTGTCCCTCTTCACCCCAGCACAGTGTCTTTCTTGTGGCTGTTGCTGGTGGTGTTCTCCATTCTTTTAGTTTGTGAGCCCTTTTGGGACAGGGAACCATTTAACTTTAATGTTATTATTTGCCTGTAAACCGCTTTGTGAACTTTGTGTTGAAAAGCGGTATATAAATAATAAATTGATTGATTGATACTCCCACTGGGGGCTTGAGCGCCGCTGCTGGCGTTGCCTTCCTCATTAGGGCCACCCTCAAGAGAATTAATCCTGGAAGAGAGGGCCCGATACATTTTGTTGCCCCACCTAGGGCGTGTGGATCTACGGAGAGGGGCGGGCACACCTGACCCACCTGTGGAGGGTTCACCTCCATCCCCGCCTCCCTATCAGCCACCTCCTTCTCTAAAGCCTCGACACGTGCCAGAAGGGCTCTCAGTTCGGTAAATTCTGCCTCATCCTCCGATGAGGGGGGGCTGGGAGGCGGCTGAACCGGCCGTTTAGGGGCTTTCCCCCCTTCTTTTGCTTTCGTTTACCCATGTCACCCAGATGCGTGCTCAGGCGTGACCAAAATTCAGAGACACGCGACCCGTTCCTCTTGAAGGACTTGGGACCCCCACCCGTGATTCTTAATTTAACAGAAAGGGTATGTGCCCCCTCCTGGGTGCGCACTGTTATGTGCCGAGGTGGTGAGTTCCAAAGGCTGAACCAGGCCCGATATGCAGGCCTCGTGCTGAAACCTCTTGGTCCTGTTGTTGAGTCTCAATGAGCCCGGTGCGCTGCAGGGGGGGGACTCTGGCCGAGCTGGACACCCTCGACAGAGGAGGGGCCCTCCGCCCTTCCTCTGGGTTCCTTCCCAGGTGCAGGAGCCAAAGGGTGGAAGGAGCGCTGGCCCGCGGGGCGCTGCTGCAGCCTCCGCTCCTCAGGGCCTCTACCCAGTGCCCCCTTCCACCAAAAGCCTCAGCCGAGGCAAGCCGGGGGCTACCCCCCTTCCTAAGGGCCCGCGCGCTCTATCGCACTATCCCACGGGCCCTCCTCCTTTCCCCTGCGCGGCTTGCTGCCTCGGAGCCGCAGGGGAAGCATTCCTCACCCAGCCGGCAGGGAGCGGAGGCAGCAAGGCTCATTAAGGCGAGCCACGCAGTTCTGGCTGCTCCAAACGCCCGCGCTGGGTCAAACAGGCCCAGCACGAGCAGCCCCAGAACGCGTCCGCTCCTAATGCCGGTCAGGACGCAACTGAGCGGGGCGAGGCTGCTGCGCGCGCAGCAAAGCCTCGCCCCGCCTCCCGGCCGGCCGGCCCTACAGCCCCAGCCTCCTGCGCTCGCAGGGGGGTGGGGCAAAGGCGTCAACGTGTGATTCGCGCGTCGCCGGCATTACTTTGCAGCTGGATGGGGGGGAGGGGATGGTTGACCCTGTCCCAGCTAGTCAGTGTCATTTTAACTAACAAGTTTTTACTCGGAAGCCTCCCCCAATGCAAGTTGCACAACATTGTTTTAAGGAAAGTCTAGAAAGCAGATAAATGTGTTGATGGGTGACTGCATTGCTGGTGCATTTTGTCCCCATCCTGAAAGTGGGCTCAGCCATTGCACCAGAGAGTTGAAACCGATGGCTTGTTCTGCATGCCAGTCTTATTATAACTGTATTATCCCTGGCCCAAATGAAGCCACATTTGCCATGGGTAGGTGTGGGGGAAAGTACTGTAAGAGAGTCTGTGTGTTAGTGTTCGCATTAACATGAAATCTGATTGCTTAACCTGTAAACTGTTCTGAATCCCAACCTTTGTTTTCTCTAAATATATTTCCACGTTAGCAAGTTTGAAAATGGGAGACATTAACTGTAGCAGTTGTTTTGATTCTCAGCAATATGGCATCTTAACATTGTGGTTGCTATGGGCATCAATGTTGCACTTTTTGCTGCCTTCACAGTACAAAATACACAAAATATGCTCACTCTCGCTCTCTCACACACAGTTCCTCTGAGAAAAGCAATGTGAAGGCATCAAAGCTGCTCTTGTATAAAAAAAAATGATAGGGAAATTGCTTCAATTTAACTTAACAATCTTCTGTCTTCTGACAATCATATATATCATCAGCCAGTATTTTGCAATTCTGTTTGTTATGTGCTTTGCAATTGCAAGGGGGGAAATGATATTTTCCTTTCTATTTTTTTCCTGTTTAGTAATTATGGTGCTGCTTTCAGCAGGATCAGGGTGTGTGTCTTCCCCCCCCCTCCACATTCCTAATTGCTTTTCAGTGCAATAGAACAGGAACAATACAATTGCTGAATCCTTACTGAATATTGTTTGGAATGGCTTCTATTTTCTGTTCTGTGCTGTTAGCATTGAGAAGATTCTGGATGGTGGGGGAGGAAAGAGGGAGCTGAGCATCTTCTTTCTAGTTGGGAGTCAGGTTTTAAGAACAAATCTAATCAGCAGTCTGGGGGCAAACGAGAGGTGAATTGCTGTTATATTGCTGTTGCCTCTGTGCCCTCATTGTAACTGCTACAAAAGCATTTTCTTGGCCCTGTTGGGAGCAGGATGCAAAGCTAGTGCATCTTGGGCTAAGACAGCAAGTTAGATCCTTTGCCATTGTTAGTGGAATGAATGATGAAACTTGGACCATACACTGGGAGGGCTAGGAAATTGTCGCTGCCATCTTGGATCACTCAAGATCTTGCAAGAATTGTGTGATCCAAGATGGCAGCACGCATCTGGGTACCGCCATTTTGGATTGCGCTATTCAAAATGGTGGCAGCCAGGAGAGCTGGGAAGACGAACCTGCTATGAAATAATCTACTGGAACATGGTGCCTTCACCATGTTAAGTCTGAGAACCGCTGCCTTAGGTTCTCCGTACTTTGCAGTCCAAAATTCAGAGACAGTATGGAAAGGGAAAAGCATCCTTAAGTTATAATAGAAGCATGATAAAAATAACAAAAAAAGTGTATGAATAACTTCATTTGACTTTGATGCCTATAGCGGGAGTGCGGCTTAGTTGGCTGTTGAAGGTCTGAACGATTTAAACTGTAATTTTTCACACCTGACACATAATCCATAGATATAAATCATGTCAGCTCACTATTAGATCACCAGCATTTCTTTGCGGATAAGCAGACGTAAAATAATAATGTTTAAAAGTCTATCAGAGTCACTAGGTAATTTATTGTCTGCTTGCGTGTGTTTGTGGAGTTGGTGACTTGTCACTATGAATGTGATGTACAGCCTCTCCTTGCGCAGCTAAAGTGATCTGGGTCCAAATTGTCTTGGCACACAGCTGATTCAAAAAAGCAACAATAGCCCATTCGTGGGTTTACAGCAACAACAGAAGAGGCTTGCTGGATCAAACCAGAACCGTGTCCAGTTCTGCAGCAGACAACGACCTTAGCATTCAGAAGTTCCATGCTGGTCCCCAAAGTCCTCTGGTGATGGCGTCTCTCAGCCCCCTAGAAGGTTGCTGATGGCATCCTGCAATATGTCACTTCTGGGCTGCTGAGGTTTCAGGCCATTTCATAATGTGAATTTGAGATTGTGTCAATAGCTGGCAAAAAAGAAAGAAGAAAAATGAAAGTTAATCACTTACGTAATGGGACTGACCTATGACAGATCAACTCTATAGAAAACCATGAACAGGCAACTGTGTTTTTTTAATCATTCATCCTAATTTGGAGAAGATTACTTTGGGGCAGTCAATACGCTGGTACAGAATACTTCACCTGTGGAGGAATCATGACAAGTGCTAGTCATCCGCTGCACTTGGACTTTTGAGATGCTAAGTGATCAAATTAATAGAAGCTGACTTGGGAATCAATATTAGGATGAAATGATGAATAGCAGTCAAACACCGAAACTCCCAAGAGAGGCCACAAACTCATTAGTATGTATCTGCAAGTTAGAGACCTGAACCCATTCACATTTTATCCCTTTCTCTTGGAAAAAAGGAAGCATGTTGGGATGTAGTTGGAGTAGTGGGATTCTGGGACTTCCCCTGCAGCAGGAGGGCTGCCTTGAAAAACATTGGATGTGAACGGAGATGCAGCATCAGGAAGAAGCAAATTGAGAAATATGCTTAGGGGCATATATTAAGGTCTAGGTCAGTTGTTCTCAAACTTTTTGGCACTGGGACCCACTTTTACTATGACAATCTGTCTGGGACCAACCAGAAGTGATGTCATGACTGGAGGTGCTGTCACTGTGACACTACAGCCTGCTGCTCTGTCTCTGTAGAATCCCTGTACCTGCAGTTCCTGATGGGGCCCTCTGAAAGAATTGGAAGATGCAAATCAAGGCCTGGAATGTGAGCAACAGTGGCGAGAGGCCCGCTTCACTCGGATGCCCAATTTAATAATAGAAGATTAACATGCAGCCAATTAAACATGCCACTCAAATGAGGACTTTCAAGGCACCAAAAAAATATGAAGTCATGAAATATTGAAGTCATCCATTCATCACCCCACAAATGCGGCGGTGCTCTGTACATATGAAAATGAATGGTGATAAATAATGTAGCGCTGAGAAAGATTAAGCTTTATTAAAATAATTTCTGGGCCAGGGATTAAGGACAGTGCTGGTGAGCTCGTGTTGTGAAGGTCGTGGCACTCTTCAGCGGTGGAAATTATGACACTTCAATCAGACATAGAGGCCTGTGAATGCTGCTTAGACATCAGGAAAGGGGACGACGACAAGGGTATGTGTGTGTTGTATGGGGAGAGAGAAAGAAGAAACCTCTGCAGACTTTTGCAGCTTTCAGCTGCATTTCTGCACATTGCAATCTCACAGGCTTTTATATGTGGGGTGTATTGTGATCATACAGGATGGGTTTACTCAGGCTGTTTCTCAGTGGAGCATCTCCTTTCTGGCAATTGCATCGGCTTTGTGCAATAGGTTGTAATATTTCTACACAGGCTGCTTAGTATTGCATGGAACTGTCGCTCATGTTGTTGTGGGTATATTGATGGTTGGAGGGTTAAAAAAGGTTTCCCAATGCTAAAAATGTTGGGGAACCGCTGGCTTAGCGGATGAGGAAAGAGGCATTAATAACAAGATGAGCAGTAATTTTGCACTGTGCAGATAAGCAAGGTCTCATATAAAGAGATCTATCTATCTATCTATCTATCTATCTATCTATCTATCTATCTATC
>JAJKFI010000088.1:691904-753887 GCA_029204185.1 Lerista edwardsae
ATCTATCTATCTATCTATCTATCTATCTATCTATCTATCTATCTATCCATCCAGTGATCGGATCAGCTAACGACTCGGGGGAACACTGGGCGGGCAGCAGGAAGGCTGGGCAGGACTTCCGGGTGATTGACAGCCCATCCGTCCGGGTCTGCCGCCCGCCGCACGGGCTGCCCCCGGGTGGTGCCCCCTCCGAGGCCAGGGCAGCCCATGTGGCGGGCAGGCAGGCGGCGGACCTGGATGGACAGGCTGTCAATCACCCGGAACTCCCGCCCAGCCTTCCTGCTGCCCGCCCAGCGTTCCCCCGAGTCGTTAGCTGATCCCATCTATCTATCTATCTATCTATCTATCTATCTATCTATCTATCTATCTATCTATCTATCTATCTATCTATCTATCATCTTGTGTAAATGCTAATTGTTCGCAACTGTTTTTATTTACAGCAGTTGGTTTTCTTTTTCATTGTAATGGTCAGAGGTTGGCTATTTTATGCCAAAGGACAAAGACAAGAGGAAGAAAGAGACACCTTATTGGGGGAAAGACCACAGTGCAGGGAAAAAGGCTTGCAGAATTTATTTCTTTTAGTAAGCTCTGTGCTTAACCGTTCTAGACTATAAAGTTTGCATCTGCATTTAAACAGCCTGTAAACGTTGAAAATCAAATCTGAGTTATGGCAAAGCAATCCAGGCTGGCTTTGGGGGACGCAAAGAACCGGCACAGCAAATCCCAGCAATAAGAGCACACATCTGTGATAGAACAGGTTAGCTGTGGAGTGGCTCGGATTGAACGCAGCTGAGCTGGACTGTGGGAGCCAGAGAGAACTGGGCGAAAAATCAACTGGGCAGGACAGAGTGGGCAAGAGAGACATCGAGAGTTTTCGCAAGCATTCCTCCCGGGGATCTCAGAATATCAAGCCCCCGCCCCTCCTTGAATGCAACAGGATCAGGGCAAGCATGAAGGGGCCTCAAGTCAACAGATCACAAAGTCCTTCTCTTTCGGTTGAACCACCGCAAGTGGTCAGCCTCTTGTGGAAACAGTCCAGACTTTGTGACTGAGTGAACCGGGGGGGGGGGTTGCTCAGATTTGTGCAGACTTCTGCTTGGAGCCTGCACAAAACCGTGGCACCGTTTCAAAGTGAACGCTGCATGCTCTTGTACCCGTTGGAAGGGGAGTGATAGCAGGGGTGATGGGCAGTGGTGTCATTCAAATGATTTAGGAACAGGAACTCACTTTTGATTGGCACTTGTCGGGAACCCGGAACCAGCCATGGAGCCCGTTAGGATCCGGAACGCCCGTTCTGGTCCGTTCCCCCTGAATGACATCACTGGTGATGGGGAAAGAATATGCGACCATCTCACGTACACATGCCTACTCATAGTAAAGGGACCATCGGTGGAAAGCAACAGAGAAGAGGGAAAAGCTGTTCTGGAAGAGGACATGTGTTCTGTTTCTCGCTTTCTCTCCTTTCCTGGCTACCACTGAGAACTTACTAATTTGAGTCTTCCCTAACAAGGGCCCCCTCTACTCCTATCGCAGCATCTTCATCCCCTGTTTCCTGGACATTCCATATTTCACTGTCCTTTCTGGAGCGCCAAGCCCTTACAGGAAAAGCGTTAGCATATGCTGCTGGTCAGCTCCAAGGCACACCGCCGACAGCGCCTTGACGGAAGAGCCCAGGCATAACTCATTTCCAAGTAACCGTAGCGCATGAATAATTTCTGCTACCCAAACACCTATAAAGCACCCTGGGGTGAGGGTGGAGGGAGGAGGAGTGGAAGAGGTTAAGCGCCGGAACTGCTCACGTTTGACCCCACCGTAAATCTCCACTTGGCTCCAGCTTTATGAGAACATTCACTGGAAAAGTAATTCCCTCTCTACTTCCCTTGCCTTTACAAGTCATTTGATTGCTTCTGACTGATTGCTGTCATACCTGAGATTTTAGAAGCTTTCCTGAAGGCTTCTGTGGTACTTCGCGTCTCCGCCAGTTCCGCTCCAGCTGCCAGTGTTTACAAACAGAGGATGGGCAGAGCTTACCTGGGCTTCTGAGATGCAAGCGAACAAGCAGGACTCTCACTGTGTGCCCCATGAGCTCCTCCTGCTCATGTCGCCTGATATGTGGAAACAAGAGTTCTACACAACGCAATGGAATTGGACGTGGGTATATTTTAGGCTTACAGAAGCTACTATTTGTTTTGCTAGAACCCTGGAAACTACTAGGGCAAAACGGTGGCTCAGGGAGGCAGTGTGTCAAAAATTGCAGCCTGTCCTGTCTCAAAGTGATGGCTTGCATTGTAATTGACATTTTTAGTTGCTTTTTTACAATACACACACACACACACACACACACACACACACACACACACACACACACGCAGTGTACTCTGCATAATACTGGTTGGATCTTGTTATCCGCTGGGGTTTGGTTCTGAGGTTTGGTTCAAAGAATGAACACAGAGTTTCAACATGCATGGGCTTCATCACTGAACTGTGACCCCGAATCTCACTATGTGGAGGAAGTGAAGGTACATGCCATTGAGGTGGGAACTAGGCCTGACTTTTGCCCCAGATTATCCTGTGTCTGCTGTGAAAAGTGGGCATTGCACCCTCTTACAGCGCAATCCTATACCCCCCTCTTCACACCGGCGCTGCACTCTTGCACCGGCTGAACGCTGTCGCGAATATGCTGTAAAGTTTGTCCGTGTTGGTGCTATGGCGCTCGGCTGGTGCAAGCAGTAGCGCCAGTGTTCGGGCGCTGGCGCAACCGTCTGCAGTGCTGGTTGTACACCAGTCAAGTGCCATTGTTGCTCGGTCAGTGCAGGGCCTCCACAAGGGCATTTCAGAAGAATTCCAGGGGCGTAACTGGGTGGCGCAGCAGGCGGAGATGGCAGTTATGACGCAGTTGTGACGCAGGACAGCTGTAGTGCCATATCCTAACGCTGGTTCCCGGCCATGGTAGCCCTGATTCGGGCCGCTCCTGTGCACATTCCTCTGCACCTGCTAGTTTGCTGGCGCAGATCAGAGCAGGCCCATAGGGGTGACTGGGACTTATGCGGGTGCAAGGGGGAAACCTCCCCTTGTCCTGCACGTTGCTGCTGCCGCCTCCTAATAGGCCTTTAGCGATGGCCAGTGATGTCCTGCAGGGGGAACGTGGGGGAACTCAGTTCCACTAGTTAAAATTAGGGCTGACTCCACCCACTTCACTCTCCCTCCTTCCCCCTCCCAATTCCTCTGCAAAGAGCTTTTCTTCTTGGTTGGCTGGCACTCAGAGGGTTAAAGGGAGCGACTCCGGATTCCTAGGGGGGCGAAGGCAGTGATGTCATTCAGGGGGAATGGACCAGAACGGGCGTTCCGGATCCTAACGGGCTCCGTGGCTGGTTCCGGGTTCCCGACAAGTGCCAATCAAAACCTGTTCCTAAATCATTTGAATGACACCACTGGCTATGGCCCTGCCATGTCGGGCTTATTAGGCCGGCATGAGGTAGGATTGCGCTCTTCATTCTGCCAAGATGAAACCCCGAGCGCGATCCTAACCTGGAGGTAGGCCGTCACAAGTTAGGCGGCAACGTTTGGCTGTCACCATGGCCGTCGTAAAGCGCTTGGACCACTCTCAGATTCAGGGAGGATAGTGCACGTCTGTGTGCTGGCCTCTCTGGCTCCAAGAGTGGTCCAAACATACTTTACAGTGTCCCTTGTCCCAGCCAAACTTTGCTGGCCTAACTGTGCTGGCCTCACTCCAGGTCAGGATTGCACCCTCAGGTACTGAGCCCAGCTCAGGCCCAATGTTCATAGCCTGGATTAGGTTTCTTTGTCATGCCAGAACATGGCAGTGTGTTGGGAGCTGGGTGTGGAATACCCTAAACTGGCTTTAATAAACGTAGACGTGCTCAGACGGCGGAGGTTCTGTTCAGCCATGGCAACTTGCTGTTTTGCTTGCTGAAATGGCGGCTGGTGGTGAATACTGAAAGGGCAGCTTCAATCTTCAAACACCTTGCATCAGGCAGTCATGGAAATGCAGCTGAGAGAAGAAAGTTATTGAGGTTAGGAAATTATGGCCCTGAAGAATGCTCAGATATGCTAAAAGACTGAACTCATTAATTCTTGCTAAACGTCTCTCTTATTGAGCAAGGCCTCCAAGTTTAATATCTGCTATAAGTTAATATTTGCGGCTGCAATTCAAATGGACTTGATTGGAGACCTAATAGAGCTCATATTTGTTTCTGCTTCCCTGGGGCTTGTTTTCCTTTAAAGTACAAACTGACAGCCCAGTGCGTAATTAGTTAGGACGACTGCTGCAGCCTTCCTGATCGCAGCTCCCCCAAAGTTGATTTATTTCGATCACAATGAATCAAAGTTCTTTTTAGGGATTCTTGGGCTGCACGAGTTTACTCCCCTGCTCCTTTTCAGCAGACTTCAAAAAGAAAGAGGCTGGAGGTGGGAGCAACAGGGATGTGGGATGTGGTTCACCAGACCAAATGGGCTAATCGAGAGGTGGAGTGGGAAGGGGGGTGTAGTAATAGGTTCTCCCCCACCCGTCTCTGGGTATTCTTCAGCTTTTCTATATGCCAGTTCAGCTAGTGGCCAGTTTAGCTTCTGCCCATCCATGCGGTCACGGAATCCTCCTCAAGGTCAGGGAATGTTTGTTTCCTTACCTTGTGGCTTCATTGCAGTTGCATCCATGTTGGAAAGTTAGCTAGGATTGGGCTATTGACTGCCTCCACCCCCAATTTGTCCTCTAACATTGTGCGGTGGGGAAAGGTGAGAGCTGCCAGCTACTAAGAGAAGCTCCTCTTAAGACCATCTCCCCATTTTTCCCCTCCTCCCATCGATGCCCAAATGCCCTCCAACATCATTGCCCACAAATGAGTAGGAAGGGGCAGAATGTGGGGTGATGGATTTCAACTCCGTTCTAAGCCGATAGCTCTGAATTGGCTGTATCTTCGCAGTGAGCGAGACAATTATCCGGCAAAAGTTCTGCTGATCGTGCATATATTAACTTCTTGTTCCTCCTTTCGATAGTGTGTGTATCTGTATTGTTTAACACAATAATTTTGCAAGCTGTTGTTGGCTGCCTTGGAAGCCAGCTGCATTTGATTGATGCCCGGAATGGAAGCATTTATAAAATGACACCAAATTAGAAATAGTCGGTTTATGAGTCTTGGGAAATGAATCTTTTATGAAGAATAAAACTTTATGATGGAGTAATGCCAGGGAGATACACATCTTCAATTTAATACATTTGGATGAATTCTAAGCCATAGATCCTTTTGAAATATGAACCCAGCTACATAAGCACAGACCAAAACCCATTGATCTTCGTGTTATTACCTCTTTAAGAAATGCAGGTTTAAAGAAAAATCTCATTGGAGGCCCAGTGAGGGCCTGAAATAAATGCATGTGTGTTCATATGACTAGCAAAATGCTGCCTTCCCCCCCCCCCAGGTCAATTGTGAGGGGAGGGCTGTTTTTGTCTCATCCCTATTGGGCATGAGGCAAGGTAAGTATTTGGGTCCCAAGTATTGGTAGACTTGTGGGGTACATAGTACTTATGCAGCTGTTGGGGCTGGTCCTCCTGCCTGGAGCCAAAGTGCACATTACAGAATGAGGCAGCCCCAACCATCTGCCCAAAGAATAGTGATGATGAACTGACTATCTGTGGAACTCCTTGCCACAGGGCGTGTTGATGATATCTGGCCTAGATGCCTTTAAAAGGGGACTGGACAGATTTATGAATGAAGAGTCCACTCGTAAGCCATGAGGGGTGTGTGCAATTGCCTGGTTTTAGAAGTCGGCGAGCTCAGAAAGCAAGGGAGTGGCAACACAATGCAGGTTGCTTGTGGTCTTATGTGCTCCCTGCAGCCTCTGGAAGGTCTCTGCATAGCGGATGATGAGGCACTGATATTGAGGAAAGTAGCAATTCTCCCCTCGCAGATAAGCGAATTCACAGATAGCGAGTTTGCATATAAAGAGGACTGATGGTATATTTAGTGGACTAAATACTTAGTGGAAGGTTACCGTGAAACTTCTGTTTGCAGTTTTGCCTCCTCTTCTTACTAAAGGAGGCAAAATGGCAAAGAGCAGTTTCACAGGCTCCACGTAAACTTCATGTCAGCTCCCCCAAATCACTCCCACGTGTCCTGAAAGTAAATTTCAAACCAAGTAAAAAGGAGCGTTCAGTGAACATCCTCTGAAGCTCTGATGATCAAAGGTGATTTATTTATTCTTTTTCATGTCAAAATAAATAGCAGTTTCTCAACCTTTTCCCCCCCTGCAGAGGTGTCAAATCCCACAGATAAACATAAATAAGGGACAGGACTCTGGACTCCTGGGTACGGGGTTCAGTGGGCAAAATCCCCCTCTCTGTGGCAAGCTGCTTGCAGTTCAATCACTGGTGCAAAAGCCCTGCCCGCTTGTCGGGTCTCTCTTCTGTTTCTCAAGGGTGTCACAGTGCCTGGGGTGTCAATGAAGCAAAGCATTAGAAATCTTATTGTCAAGGTCACAACAACCAGAAGAAAGAACTGGCAGGAGAAAATTAAACAAACACAATGGAGGGGGGAGGAAGGGAGAGGTCTGGGAAGGAAGTAGAAGAAAATGAAGCCTTGGAAGCTTTCTGAGCTTATGCGCAGAGGAGAAATGCCCATTCGCCTTTCAGAAAGTCTCCTCGTCTCAAACCATAGCCATAGCTGTTATTGCCCGTTTCTAAATCTAGCCCCCATTGCCAGAGGGCTGGATTTAGGGGCAGCCCTGGAGGAAAGGGGGTGATTCTCTAGGTTCTCAAACCTTTTAGCACCAGGACCCACTTTTAAGCATGACCATCTTTTGAGACCCACCAGAAGTGATGTCACGGCCGGAGGTGCCGTCATTGTGATGCCAGAGCCTGCTGCTTTCCTGAGAGTGCAGCAATAAGTGGGGTTATTTCTCAGCCATTTCCCAATAGCCAAGTGACTCAGAAAGAAAAAAGCCTACTTACAACTTTGATCCAAGCAAAACAACCACTCAGCCCTTCCCCTTCCCAGCATCGCATCTTCCCATATTTTCAACGATGGCTGCTGTAGGTGCTTCATGACCCACCAATTGGCTCGCAACCCACTGGTGGGTCCCAACCCACAGTTTTGAAACCCCTGGCCTAGGAGACTGGGCTTGAGGCATTTTGGTTATTCTTAAAATAAGAGGGGAAAAAAAGATGCTTCTATAAATTTATAGCAGTGATTCCCAAACATAAGAACATAAGAAGAGCCCTGCTGGATCAGGCCAAAGGTCGCAATCTGATTTTTGGTGGGTAGCCAAACTGGCAAGCTGATAGCTGACAAGCAAAATGGGCTGAGCCCCATGAAAACCAAAACAGAGTAGCACATGCACACTTAGGGCCCAATCCGATCCAATTTTCCAGCCCTGATGTAGCCATTCCAATAGGGTGTGTGCTGCGTTCTGTTGTGTGGGAGTCATGGAGGCCATGAGTTAAGCAGGACTGGAAACCACCGATGAGTTAATGATGGAAAAAAAGGGGAGGAAATTTGCTCAGCCCCATTCAACTATAAGTAGGAAATGTTGCTATCATTTTGCACAGGATTCAGTTCTTTCCGGTAGCCCAGAATTCTCTCCAAAACTTTCCTGCCCACTTCCAGTTGGAAGACAATTTCAAGAATGTGGTTCTATATTAAGAAAGCCTAAGTGGGAGTTTGAGGAACTGCAACGGCAAATAGGGATTGCTAACTCAAACAAATTGGACTGCTAGGTTTGGGAAAGGAGGAGGAGGCCTTAGGCCTGCAGGGTTAATAATCTCCTGCTTTTTGTAATTAGAACTTGCTCACAGCGGGGGATGTTGAGGCAGTAGAAGAATATGCCTAATGAAGTGGGTATGGAAAATTCATTAAAGCCTCCTAATTGAGTTTAGAGAAGTACATGGTTGACTGAGGAGAAAGGCCCTCATTGGGGAGCCTTGGGCTACAAGCCCCACCATGTACCCAAACTGTATATCACTGGGGCGAATGCCTTTCAAGCATGCCTCTCTGTGTGGCTTGGTTGTTCTGACTTGCTGCATGGATGAGATATTTAAAGGGTGCGCTCTGTGATGAATCAATCCTTCGTGCAAGCTGTTCTCTCAGGCATGTAAGGGCTGGTGGTGATAGGCGAACAAGACAGGGTTAGGCAGGATGCAGCCTTTGGAAGTTTTTTATCTGGCCCTGATGGTAATTGGGCTCTCCCAGCACCCTCCTCAGCTGCTAAGTGCCGCTTAGGCAGAAGTGGCACTGCTGAAAGGGTGGCCCCGCGTGATAATTGGGCTCTCCCGTATCTCAAAAGTAAGTTAAAGATTTGTGTGTTTTCTCTTCTGTAATTTGTAACTGATGAGTTTCCAAGTGAGAACCAAGTGCCGATTTCTGGTCATCTTCTGCTTAATGGTGTCAGTTCCTGCTTAATGACATCAGTTCCGGCCCTCAGCAGGCACCATGAGTGCTATTTGACCCACTATATGAAACATGTTTCACACATGTGTGTTTGCTTTTGTTCTTTTGTTTCTTTGTCTATGTTATGCCCAGAGGTGTATTTACCCTGTAGCCTGGGGTGGCGCGAGCCAAGGGCGCCAGGCAGCGGCAGGGTGGTGGGTCGCCATTGCGTGGAGTCCACGGAGGAAACCACGTGTTGTTGGGCCCGCCCACCCTCCCTCGCCTCCGTAACGCTCCGAAATGGAGCTATTCCGGGCACAGGGAGGCGTGCCTGGACTATGCATGAGGGCGGGGCGACGTCCTGGGGGCGCGGTTTCGTCATCTGCCATGGGCATGCTTGGGCCTCCGTTTGTCCCTGGTTATGCCTGTCTTATGCCAATAAAGGATCTATACTGTACTATGTTTCACACCCCTGAACTAGATGGTCCCTTTGAGCTTTTTTTTTTTTTGAATTTTCCCTTAGACTATCACATGTGTGGTTGTCTCAGAGCACAATCCTAACCTGGAGTTAGGCCGGCATTGGAAATCACTGGCTGTAGATTGCAAAAAATGGAAGGAATCCATTCAGTTAGTGCAGTGGTCAGGGAACAGGGGTAAATTACCCCAAATGGGGTAAAAATGAAATTCCTGGGGGTAATGGACAATCATGCTGCCGAGACACAGCCGGGCATGCATATGAATCTATATGCATGCCCAGCTGTGTCTTGGCAGCGCGACCGTCCATTACCCCCATTCCGGTTCCGTCGCTGGCTGGCTGCTCCGTTTTGTTTTGTTTGTTTTGCTCCGCCCACTTTCGCCGGCCAGCAAAACGCACCCCAGACTGCTCTACGCCTGCTCTGCTTTTCACACCACGGCAGTTTAGAGCATGTGGGCGCAGCAAGGAGAGCAGCAGAGCGGCGGCGCATTGGACCTGAACGGCAGCAGAGCAGAGCGGCAGTGAAGAGGCAAGCCAGGGACGGCCGGGCATCGGAGGTGAGGGAAGTCACGCGTCTTTTCCCCCACCCCCGCCTCCGTTGCCCTGCCGGGCAAATAAAAAGCAATGGGTTCCAATATGTAATTTTTTTTCTTTTGTTTTGGCGGGGGGGGGCGGTAACGTTGGCGTATCTAAATATATTTTGGGGTAAAAGGTAAAAAGGTTCCCTGACCCCTGAGCTAGTGAGACCCTAACTAATAGTGTAGTTAAATACAGCTGGAGACTTCCATGATTCTCTCCACTCCCACTGCAGGCTGCAGCACAAGCCCCATTGGTGTAGCTTCATCGGTGCTGGAAAGCGTTCTTCTACAGAAAGTTGAACTTTTCTGTTTTATCGTAGCCCTAGAGAGAATGTTTTTATGAAATCATGTTTATCGTTGGTATTTAATTGCCACCAAATTACATAAGTTTAATCAAAAGTCGATCAGGTCTTTGCTGGAAGTTTGCGGCTCCACATGGAAATAACAAACACGTGTTGTGTTAAGACACAGGCTATTTGGAGGAAAGTGGTTGACTGATAATTGAAAGTACGGATTATTAGATACCTGCCTTACACCTACAGTCTGTGTTAGTATACGTTGAAGATGTTTTATCAGCTGGCTAGGATCATAATATTTGAATTGTGCCAGGAAGCTGGTGATATCACTAATAGATGGTGAGATATCTCTGGAACCACATTTAAGGAATTACTGAACAGGGAACGGGATTTCTTGCACTTGATAAAAGCTTTTTCACCTTGTTACATTTGGGGGGGGGAGAGGGAGAGAGAGAGAGAGAGAGAGAGAGAGAGAGAGAGAGAGAGAGAGAGAGAATCATTGTCTGAATTAGGTATTAGATATGATGAAAAAAATTGTCATTGGAAATACTCTTATTTCGAAGATGTAAATAATAATCCTGTTGTATCATTTTGAGAATTGAGATTTGTGAGAAGTTAATTGCAATTTTTTTGGAGTCTTGTAATACAATAATATAGAAAATAATGATATTTGGGGAAAATGTTAAATGATCTTTGTTTTTTTCTAAAAAAAAAAGAGGACTAGATGTATGTTATTTTTAAAGCTCTGATTCTTCTAGATGGGGTGCAGAGTGCAAGTCTCAAAAGTTCTCATACCTGCTGGATTGTTCCTTGCCAAAACATTTTTTTTTTGTTTAATGTAAATCTTTCCCCCCAGGAAGTACCGTGATGAGTGTGACCGCATTCGATGCCGATGACACCGCCACAGATAACGCACTGCTGCGATATAATATTCTTAAGCAGACTCCAGACAAGCCATCACCAAACATGTTCTATATTGACCCGGAGAAAGGAGATATTGTCACAGTTGTGTCACCGGCCATGTTGGACCGTGAAGTAAGTTTCCAGATTTTTGGTTCATGAGTGGATGAAATTCAGAAAGAAAGACTGTGAGGGTGATCAGTCTACATTTTTTTTTTTTGCTTCTTTACCTTGTACCTGTGTCAATTGGTATCGGATCATCTGGCTGATGGTAGGCACAATTTGAATCCTGCACTGTGAGTTTTGGGAACCTTTGGAGGACCTTGATTTGATACGGAACCCCCATTCATTTGGGTGTGCTGTTAAATAATTGTGTTTTATGAGTTACTAGCTTTTTGTGACCCGGCGTTGCCCGGGGGGGAGAAGTGTAGCCCGCTTGGGGCACATCGTCCCAGGCGTTCCAGAGTAATGGTGGAACATACACAGAAATATACAAACATCCCTCCAAAGAATGAAATAGTTAGATCCATATTTAGAAATATAGAACTCGTCCCTGAAATAAGAAAGTACTGATGACCTGGAACCCGAAATGCACAGTATCACTGTGAAGTGAATGAGGAAACAGGGACAGAATCAAGTCAAATCACATGCAACAGGCATACTCACTGACCAATGTCTGCAGGTCGTGTGGCAGGATAGCGCCGACGTATGAGAAACAGGCAGAGGTGGCCAGTTAGCTCCCTGCAAATAGGCCCCTCTCAGATCTGACTGGGTGCTGGAACTCTCTGGAGCCTGCTCTTTCCAGCCTGGCCAACTCAGGCAATGCACAGCAGTTTAGTTTCACTTTCATTTCTGTCCCTGTGTAGTAGCTGAGGTACTGGAGCCCTCCCACATAACCTGCAGAATCGCCTGTGACCACAGGGTGGCAGCAGACCTGTAGTCCAATGCAATCCCCTTGGTTCCTGACGATCCGGCCCCTCCCTGAAAAACGGGGGGCTGTAGGGGGGGTCTGACCCCCGCAGTGATTCCTTCCAGGCTGCAAGGTACGTGTGTGCCAAGTTTCGTGGCCGTGGGTCAAGGCACGGAGACGTGTATACATAACATACATACCCACATCCATTTTTATATATATAGATGGTGGCCATCATCGTTTTTGTGGTGTGGCTGTTGATAGGAAACGTGGGGCGCAATCCTAAACTGAGTTAGGCCGGCATAAGCAAAGCCAGCAAAGTTTGGCCAGCACAAGGGACACTGTAAAGTATGTTTGGACGACTCTCAGAGTCAGAAAGGCCAATACACAGACGTGAGCCATCCTCCCGTACTCGGAGAGTAGTCCAAAAACACTTTATGGTGGCTCTTGTGCTGGCCAAATTTTACTGGCTTAGTTTATGTCGGCCTAACTCCAGTTTAGGATTGCACTCTTGGTGACATAATTGCTGGTGGGTGATCCGTTACTTATCTGTAACATTTGGAAGTTCTGTAAGCATGGGCCAGAGGAGGAGGATTAAGACAATCAGGGGTCTGGACAAACAAGTCACATGAGGAAACAGTGAAAGGAACTGGCTAGCCTAGAGAAGACATGATTGTATTCTTTAAATACCTGAAGGGCTGTCAGATAGAAGAGAGCAAAGACTTATTTTTTTGCTTCCTCAACGGGAAGGACTAGGTGTAATGGACTTAGGTTACAGGAGAGATGGTTTCAATTGCGTATGAGAAGTAGCTTCTTAAGAGTATGGACCGAAGTTGACATCCCTTTGTTGGAGTCTTCAAGCAGAGATTGGATAGTCATCTGTTGGGAATGTTCCCACTCCGGGTTTCTTGTAGTGAGCAGGACGGATGGCCTGTGAGATCCCCTCCAACCCTCATTTCTTAGAGGCACAAATATACTTGTAGTGATGCATATGGGAAGGGATTCTGAATATAACAAGGAGTGGGGCATCCTCTTCGAAAGCGACTTCCTGGATGCCACTGTGAGACACATACAGGAAGCATATTGATAGGCCTTTGGCCTGATCCAGCAGAGCTCGTCTTAGCTTATGTTACAGGGTGACTGTGTGAAATGTGTGTGGACCCGTCAAAAGCATTACATCCAGAAATTCTTAAGGGGGATATGTTTAAATGTGAAGTTTTGGCAAAAGATGCTGCTCGTTTAACCTAGCAACTCAATTAAGTTAAGATTGTAAACAAGTGGTGCCTTTTCCAGTCTCATATGCTTGTACATGTAATTTGACACAGCTTTCAGATGTTTGCATTAATAGCAACCACTAAGTTCAGAACCAGTTTTTTTTATCATTTCTCTAGTTTTTTCTTTCATTCTGTATAATATATAAACAATCTCAAGATAAAACCAATTTGCGGGAAATTGGAAAATCAATAGGAGGGAATGAAAAAGCCTATCTTCCCCATTATGTTCTAAAGGTCACAGACGATATGTGAAATAATGATGCTATTTACATACAAAGAATGTCTCCGGGATCGAACAAGTATTGCAACTGGGCAGAAGCTGGCAAAGCAAAAATTGAACTGTTCCTGATTTCATGTTTACATCTAAGTCTCTCTATTGCCACCCTCTATGACACTATAAATCAAAGAGACATGCAGAAAATATAAAATGATTTTCTTGGAAAGAAGTGGTTGCTCTCTAAAGATGCACAATTGTTCCCAAGGCATTCTGTCGAGGTCAGATGTTTCCAAAGTGTGTGTCACAATAGCTTAGGGCATTACAGCGCACTCACAAGGGTGCCACAGGATACCCCCAGTGCCCCCTCCTACTTGTTCTCCCAAGTACCGCCATGTTGGACCTCGCAAAATCTCATGAGATTTGGGTGCCACCATCTTGGATCCTGGGGGAGTGGAACTGTGGTTCATGGATATTTTGGAGAAGCATTGGTCTAGGTGGAGGAAGACGTCTGCTCGTCATGTGGGCAAGAAGCCAGCTCCTCTTGCCCTAGCATTTCCTCAAATGGAGGAGCCAGAGCTCAGAGGAGGAGAATGCACTTTGCCCCTGCTAACTGGGCAAGAGGCACTTTTCCATGTGGTGTTGCTCTTATATTTAGCAGGGGGAGAGTAATTGTCCCTCTTCACCCCCAGCGCAGTGTCTTTTCTAGTGGCTGTTGCTGGTGGGGTTCTGCATTTTTTAGCTTATGAGCCCTTCTGGGACGGGGAGCCATTTAAGTTTATTATTACTATTTGCCTGTAAACCGCTTTGTGAACTTCATGTTGAAAAGCGATATATAAATACTTTTTGATTGATTGAAAATACTTTGCATGCAGATGGTTCCCGTTTGAATTCCTTGCAGCATCTTTCGAATTCATGTCCAAAGCCCCCAAGAGGATGCCGTGAGCCATTGTTCACAATAATTAGTTAAGGTAGTGGTCCAGTGGTGTCATCCAAATGATTTAGGAACAGGTACTCACTTTTGATTGGCACTTGTCGGGGTCCGCCCACCGGAAGTTACGTCATAAGCCGGAAGTGATGTCGAGGCAGGAAGTGAGGTCATAGTCGGAAGTGAGGTCATGACAGGAAGTGAGGTCATAGCCAGAAGTGATGTCGTGGCAGGAAGTGAGGTCATAGCCGGAAGTGAGGTCATGATGGTTGCCATGGAGGTGATCATGTTTGTAATAACTTCAGCTTGTGGTTAGTGTTGATTTAACTTCTATTGCTTTGCTTTCTAGAGATGTGTATATACATATTTTGCTTCAACTCTTCCTTGGTTAAATAGCAGGCTAGACTGTACTAGATTGTGAGCCCTTTTGGGACAGGGAGCCATTTAACTTTAATGCTAAATGCAAGGAGCCGGCAAGGAGCAGGAGGGGGAACGGGCGACCAAAAAAAGACCGCGTGGGGGCTGAGGCTGGGGGGAGGCTGCAGGAGGAACCGGGACGCTGGATCTGCGCGGCTGGAGGGAGCGGGAGCCCCAGGCAGCCTACCTTCTCACACTTGCTGCCCTATTCCCGGGTCTCCCTCGCTGCTGCTGCTGCTGCCGCCGCCTCCGGTCCTCTCGCTCCGCTGCTGCCGCTGCTGCCGCCACCGTCACACTGCCTGCCTGCCTGCCTCCTCACAGAAAGTGCAGGCAATGACTGCGGGCGTGCAGTAAGCATGCGCAGCTGCTGAGCCAACCAGCCGACGGGGCCAGCCTCGACTTCTAGGAACCGGTACTCGCGTAGTGGTGCATAGTGGGTGCATGACATCACTGTAGTGGTCCTGTATTCTGCTGAGTGGTGTCACTGCAGCCATAAATTCTCATGGCAAGTTTTCCTTACCTTTGTAGACTATAGGGCCACTACAACTATTCTGAATGTGAATGAGATCCACTGTTCACCCAATGTGAGTCAGGGATCTGGGCAGTAGCACTGTGACCTGTCCCACCTGCCTCTTTACCTATGTGATTTTAGTTCCTTGTTACCAGTATTTATTCCTTGATAGCCATAATCTTCTCCCCAGCGGGTCCAAGTGCTCTTCACTTCATGGATTTTCTGCAGGGGAAAAAAAATGAATTCAAAAGTACATATTCTTGTGAGCTTGTGATGTAGACTGCTAATTTACAGAATAGCAGTCATTTCCATTTCAACAGGGCACATAAGGAGATATTTCTGATGGTTTATGTGCATTACTTTTCTTTTTTTTTCTTCCTATGGCGTGCTCTGCCTGTTAGAAATGAAGATTGAAGAGAGTTTGGGCAGCTTACATCTGAAAACTGCATCCATTTTGTGATTCATAGATGTTAAGCAGAAAGAGCCTTTGCATAAGTGTATGATAAAAAAATAAAAAGCTTAGTTTGAGGGTAGCAAAGAGCTTGATTCAAGCAGCAAAATCCAGTCACTGGATTGAAAGTTTTGGTTTTGCTTTGTGTCTTTTTTTTAGGAAAGCATCTTTTTTTTCAAAACTGATTGTCATAAACAATACAATAATACCACTCTTGAGCATAAAAACAAAAATTAGAATTGGTTGGGCTCAGAGATTCAAAGATCTTAACCCCCTTTAGTAGAACAGTAATTCCATCTAACTATTGTTGACGCTGCTCTCTTGAAAGTGATGCAGGAAGCAGGAAGACTAAGTGATGCAAGAAGCAGGAATGGCAGGAAGACTATTTTTTGTGAGAGTATATGGAGAAAGTTTATATTAGCCTTAGTTGCTATTTCCATGTTAAGCAGCAAACATTCTGCATAATTATTCTTTAGTGGCTAATTTGCGTTTCTACCTTGATGAAGATTGCAGCAGTAGTTAGTTAAGAATTAAAAGAAAGAAATGATAATCTTGCAGATGTACATTGTCTTACTTCTTATCTATCTACTGCAGCTTTTGATTCAAGGGGGGGCACTACTTTAAGAACCTTTGTGTTAATTCCCGTGTCAAAGCAGTGATTTTCTTCCCAGCTGTTAATTCCTCTGGCTCTCAACATGAGCAGATTGCCCTAGCGAAGTGCAGATAGTTGTTGGCAGAGAATTATGCTCATCTGTGGTTCGATTATGCCTGGATTGGGCCAGGAATCAGAGCTCCTTATATAAGTAGACAGTGCATCAGAACTTGAAGCTACAACAGATCTCGAAGAGAGTCCTGGGAGATTGCAGGTCAGGCCTATCTAGAGTAAATCTTGAGATGGACACCCAAACCTTAAGAAACATCAGAACTGGTCATGAACCAAGGCTTCGACTTAGGGTGCTATCCTAACCAACTTTCCAACACCAGGGTAAGGGCAATGCAGCTCCTAGGTAGGGGAACAAATATTCCCTTACTTTGAGGCCTCCATGACTACTACTCCACTGCAGGATACAGCACATGTCCCATTGGCACAGCTATGTCAGTGCTGGAACATTGGTTAGGATTGTGCCCTTAATTATCATGATAGCAAGCTATTTCAGGCAATGGTTCAGATTCAGATTCCTATAAGGAGCAGAGTAGATGGATAAAAAGAACACCTTTACTCTGTGTTATGCCTTCATAGCCACACAATGGTTCTTAGTAGAAGCTGGTAGCCCCCCAGAGAACTGTTTCATCAGACCCCACTGCAATTCTCCTCTTCCTCCCTTCACCTTTGCCATCTGCTCACCTGCCTTTCCCCACCTTGCTTTGCTCTTATCCCTGGAGTCACCTCCAGCTTGTCTTTGCAGAAAAAAAATGCCCCTGTGTCTTCATATCGCTGGACATTGGTTAGGCAGCCATTTCAGTTTTCCCCAAAGGATAGTCAGCAAATACTACTGAATCTCACGACCATCCAGAATGTGGGTGATGTCTCTTTGCTTGCCATCCCCAACTCAGGTTTTGACAGGGAATCAAATTATCTGCAGACGACACGTCATTGCTCTAAATGGCAACACAGTACCAAAAATGGCAATAAGATGGAAGCATTTCCTCGAGTTTGTTGGCGGCATCTGTGGGCGGTCAGGCCCGTTTTTGTTTTCTGACTTCCCGCAGTCCTTCCCCACCTTTCCCCACCTGAATCCACAAGCAGTCAATATGTTTACCACTTACCCGATCTAAATGCAAATGTTGAACCAACAATCACTTGCTTATTTTTTTTAAATGAAAAGATATTAATCTTTTGAGCAAATGCATTTCATGTGTGATCTCTGCAGGCATCTTGTTGTCTCATGTGGTGCCTGAGGCATCTGGTGGGCCTCTGTGAGATACAGGAAACTGAACTAGAAGGGCCTTTGGCTGGTTCCAGTGAGGGTCTTCTTATTTTCTTATGATTGCACTGGCTAACTGAGATGGAAAACCCCTGCCTTAGTATGGAGAGACCATTGCCTCCCTTTATACTGCAAAGAGAAGGAAAAGTAGATTGCAAGAAAAGAAAACTCTAGCCCTGTGCAGATGAGTAAGCAGCTGAATCAATGGAGTCCTTGACCTTCTGCCTTGTATTTCGAAGACTGAGTAGACCCCCTGCCCCTGAGAGATTTCACTTGTATTACAAAAGCTCCCTGGAAAATTCTTAGATGTTTCTCTTTGGACAGTTTCTACCAGTGAAAAACAAAACAAAACAGTAGAAATATACTATCAGAGCCAGTCATTAATGAACATTGTGTTTTTGCTTGTGTTGAAAGCTGTAGAAATGGAAAAGCTTTGCATATCAACAATAAGTAGATAAGAATGAGGGTAATTCCAGTGACATGTGAATTGCCACAGGTGCAAATTGCATTTATTCAAGATTAAGCCAAATCATTGCCATGTGCAAGGGAGTGGCAACAGGCTGCAGGCATCTTGTTGTCTCGTGTGCTCCCTGAGGCATCTGGTGGGCCGCTGTGAGATACAGGAAGCTGGACAAGATGATCCTTTGGTCTGATCCAAATGTTCTTATGTTCTTTTGCTGTGCTCCAGCAAAATCAGAGAATTGTCTAAAACTGCACCAACTGATGGCACAATCCTGGAATTAGGCCGGCACAGTTAGGCCAGCAAAGTTTGGCCGGCACAAGAGCCACTGTAAAGCGCTTTTGGACCATTCTCAAAGTCAGGGAGGATGATGCACATCCATGTGCTGTGCTGGCCTCCCTACCAGAGAGTGGTGCAAATGCTCTTTACAATGTGTTTGCGACACTCCTAGGCTGACACAAGGGACTTGTGCCCTGAATTGATTCAGGCTGTATCGCATTTCTAATCAGGGATGCAGTGGGGATCCAACGCCTCTTTCTCACTATCATTGGTCCTCAGTCTTCCACCCACCCACTTAGATGGCTGCTGCTCAGAGGAAGCATCAGAGGTCAGCCAGAGGTTAACGCTGGTTAATGACCAAACTTTAGCAGAGCACCCATAGGATTGGGCTGGACCCTGCATCACTGGGTGTGTGTGTAATGGAGAACAGTGCAAGGGGTTTGTCCAGAGGCCTCGAGAAACCTTGGGCCAACACTGCTGTTGCTCCTGCAAGGGAAGAAGACAGGAGTCCCCGCTCTTTGGTGCCAGGCATGCTGCAAGGCAGGAACTATGAACTCCCCAAAGCTGGAAATGCAAAGCTACATCTTTAGATAATTCCATTGAGCAAACAGAGGCGCACACACACCCCCAGCAAGCAACTTTGTAATGTGCATATTTGCTTGGGGGGGGGGAAATTCCTCCGAATCTTTCATTATGTTCCTTCCCGTTCCCCTTTTTCACATCCTCATCCTTCAACAGGTAGTTTAATAGATTGTATTTTTTTAAAAAAACAACAACACCTGATATTAATAGGAAGTGTGTTTTCTTTTCCATTAAAACCTTTGATGGATGAACAATATAACACATCAGGAGCATCATAAATGAGTGTTAAATCTCAAGGACGCTCAGTGGCGGTGGATGTGGAATAAAGCATCTTTCGCCGTCGACAAGGACAGAACCCTATTCACACTAGGAACGGTGGAAGAGTTTGCTGTTGTAAATCTGTTCATCTCCCAACAAAGCACACAAGAGGGAGACTGGGCCCAATCCGATCCAACTGTTCAGTGCTGCCGCCAATGGAGAGCACCTGCGTTCCGTGGTGATGGTGGGCAGTTGTGGAGGGCCCCTCAAGGTAGCATTTGTTCCCTTACTGTGGGACTGTATTGCAACCCCATGGGTGCTGGAAAGTTGGATAGGATTGGGCATCATATCTACAAACTGGAAGCCCAAGGCCAAAACCAGCCCAACTGGCAGGGGAGAAGAGACTAGAGCAGCACCTGCCAGACTCCAGGTCATGGGTCAAATCCAGCGCAACATTGAGTGAAATCCTAAATTAGGCCAGCGCAGTTAGGCCAGCAAAGTTTGGCCGGAACTAGGAACACTGTAAAATGCGTTTGGACCACTCTCGGAGTCAGAGAGGCCAGGACACAGATGTGCGCCATCCTCCCTGACTCTGTGGTTCAAATGCGCTTTATGGTTGCCCTTGTGCTGGCCAAACCTTGCTGGCCTAGCTCCGTGTTAGGATTGCTCTCTCATTCATTTATAAAACTGAATTTTTTTCAGCTTGTGAAAATATGTAAAATATATGATGTGACCCTCTTACTGAAACATTTGGAGACCCCTGTTATATTCCAACGGGAAATCCACCTGCCATCTACAACAGCAATTGGTTGCCAAAAAAAGATGCATGGGAACCAAATGAGCCTGGTGCACTGAACTGCATGCCTCTACTGCATTTCTACTCTCTACTGCTAGATTTTCTGTTTGAACTGTAGCTCTTTGTGCTGTTCCAATCAATTCCTTGCCATTCTGGCATGTGTTGGGTTCTCCGCCACCCCTGATCACAGGAGGGTAGGAGAGCTGAAACTGAGGCAGGACTTTCATGGAGCTGCTGTAAGCTCCACAGTGGCTGTTTGGATCCTGAGATGCTGAGCTAGGTTAATTCAGGTCAACCTTTTGCTCTCTATTGAGTTTAAATACAGCACGCAGCAGTAAACAGTTCTACAAGTGGTTCTTGGGAACACTTATCTGCTTGGTGGATAATTGGAAAACCTACTTGGAGAGAGAGTTCAGGAGAAAGGGAGGCACAGTGAAATGGCCTCTCATTGTGGCTATGTAGTCATGTCGGTTAGAAGTGGCTTTCCAGGTATGTCAGTTGAAGACCTGTGAAGAAACTATGTCCAGGCAACGCCCCAAGTAGACGATGCATATACAGACTGAAGTGTTAGGAAGAACCAACTTCAAGGGCTAAGGCCTTGAAGCATTCAAATGAGATGCAAATGTCCCAGTGGAGAGAGATGGAGGGCCCCATTATAGGTGTGGGTGAACACTTCTTCACTCTTAAGAAGGGAACTTCCTGCAGCACAAATGCTGTTACTTCTTTGCCTTCTCTATCCCTTTATGCCTCAGTGAAAATGCAGCCTCAAAGAATACAGCTATGAGATCTACAAGCATAAAGACCTACACATGGAAGTCGGTTACGAGCCCTTCTGTTACCCCATTCCAGGAAGGCAAATGTGCAGTTGGTAATGTGATTTTCCTGTAAACACAAGTTGTTCCAAATTGGGTGTCTCAGATGTGTGTCTTTTTTTCAGCAAATGGGGTGGGAAAATGCATCTCTCCTGCTTCCCACACTCTCTCTTGCTCTTGTTAGTAGTAAGTTGATTTCCCCTCTTCCCCTGTGTTCTGTGTGTTTCCATGTGTTTGTTCTCCCCTGTGCTCCATTTACTCTGAACCCTTTTCCCCCACCTGTGCTACAAGTGCATGCTCAGGTATTGGTAAACCACTAACAAAAGTAATCTAGATGTAACCAAATATGCAATCACATCAAGATTCCTTTTTGGGGGGCATGGTTATTTAATGCACACATCAGTCTTGGGAAGGAAAGGTGGCAGACAAGAGTGAACCAAAGGAAGCAAAAGCTGTAATGAAAGTGCACTGTACCAAATGTTGGGAGGAAAAAAGAAAGAACAATGGGAAGTTGGTGAGAGTTGAAAGGCTAGCAGGAAGGACTGGCAGGTCATGGCTAACTCCTCTGAGCGCCACCTTGGCAGTGCATTTTGGGACATTGTTCCTGCTCTGGCAGTGATGGGAGCAATTTCAAGCATCCAAAGTTCACTTCTGAGCCAAAGCCTAGAGAACGTTCCCAGCGTCCCTGGCTAGAGAGAAGCTTTGGGATTTTTTTTAAACTGTTTCTTTCAGTGACCCTTGGAAGAGTTCAGGGTCAGTGGATGTTCACTGCGAGTCTGAATGAGCAAAACAAACCATAAAGAAGACTGACTTGGAAGTTGTTTTACTTGCAGTTTGTATTCAGGTCAAGGAAGAATCTTGAGAGCAGATAAATCCATAATTTCATCCTGCGTTTCACCCCAGATGACTTTGTGATCGCTGAAGTCAGATCAAGTCAACGGTAAGCTGGAGCAGTCCGTGCCCCTCCTGAGCTCAGTGGGAGGCCTTCGGAAACAGAGCAGCCTCTCTTCCTTCTGGAAGCAAAGGGGGGAATTAAGCAGAGGAGCGAGGCACCCCCCACAGACACAAAGCTCAATTTAATGCAGCATCAGGGCCGCCAAGGCAAAATGCTCACAGTGCCAGCTCATTTGCAAGTTCTGCTAATGATTATGATAATGAATAATGCCACCACCATGTGTGGGGGGATGGGGAACTAACTGCCCCATTCACTTGCACGGAGAAGAAAAGGGGGAATGCAAATGATGAGAATTCATCATCCTGTCCTGAGGACCATATAAGATGTGAAACAATGATTCCTTAACCTTCTGGGCAGCTTATTGGTGATGCGTTAAGGAAATGGTTCCTGAACTGTGGGCCTTGGCACTCCCTGGGGAGCCGCAGAAACCAAGCAGCAGAGCCACAGACTCCTTGTGAACAACCTGCCACCCTATACAATGTATAGGATTGCAGCCCTAAGGAGGAGCCGTGGCCATTTTAGATGGTGGCAGTCTTGGGACTTTTCTAAGGGGGCACTGCATCCAGTTTACCTGGGTAACTAAGGTGTAGGAGCCACTTCCACCTGTTTTTTTACCATGGATTCTGGGGTGCACTGGACCAATTAATGGACCAGCACAGAACATGCCGTAGACTGGGAGCCAAAATGCGTCAACTTTTCTTGTGTCTTGCTACACACGCTGTTAGTCATCTGACTAGGCTTTAAATTCTGTGTGTGTGCGTGTGTGTGTGCACGCGTGTGCGTGCGTGCATCAATGTATGCCAGTGCAAGAAAGCAATGGATGAATAATAAGGCAGTTTTTCTTTGTGACTAATTATGCTCTTTAAATTTTAAGTTAGTGCAATTAAAACAGAGAGAAATATTGACAGACATCTGTGACATAAATGCCATCGTTTTGAAAAGAGCTAGATATAGATAAATTGTTGGATTATACCCTAAAGAATGAAAAAAAAAAAAACAAGCTCTGCGATGTCAATCAAACCTTCCTTTTGATTTTTTTTTTCCTTGGATGAGAGAACTTTTTTTTGTGCAAAACACATCAAATCAGCTGGAGAATCATTTATAAAACATGAATGTGTGTGAGCTTTTGCCAACTTGAGTGCTTTTCCCCATTATGCGCAAGAACAAATAAATAGCTTTGGAAATCTTGATTAAAATGTAGCTGTGGAATTCTGAAAGAACTTGCAAAAATAAAATAAAACGAAGCCTTCTTTGCAAGGGCTGCTCCATTTGGAAATTTTAGATGCCTGCAAACCTACCAGTGTTCAAAAGGGAGTGTGGACGTTCTCCTCCTGATCAGGGCTTGAGGCTGGGGCCGTGAGCACTGCACATTTCCAAAGCCATGACCCATGGGAAGCCTTTCCACATCAAGAAGTATAAAATCCCCCAAAGTAGCTGGTGCACCACGTAATATTGGAAACTGCCATCTGATGGAATTGAGAGGTGAAGCCTGAACAGTATATCAACAGGTCACAATGTGATGGGCATTTCTCACTTTCAGTATGGCTACAGGAATCAGCCATTGATTACAGCGAAGGCTTCCATCTTCCTTTTTGGAATTCAGGTTTATGGTGAAATATGGTGTTCAGTGGTAATTCATTCATCCAGAGTTCTGCAGATGATCCAAGTCAGTAGCAGGCATATCAGAAGAGTTGTCTGCCCATTTCAAAATGCCATTTAACACGCCGTTTAAAAATGCTGAGATCCATCTTACTACAAGCAGATTGCTTTAAATGGTGTCAGGAATTTGCCATAGTTTAGTTGGGAAAGAAAGTGTCTTCCCCCCCCCTTTGTGGTTCATCAGGACAATAAACAACTGCCATGTATATTTAAATCTGCCATTCTGGGATTTTAATTATGTCATCTCCAGATAACTTCTCAGAAGAAACCTGAAGTGACAGCTTGTAGACTGAAGAAAATGAAACATGACGTAGCTCATTTTCCTTTCATCCTGGAGCTAAAATTTAATTTTCTTTGTCTTGACAAGAAAGTATTTTAATTAGAAATTATTTCTGATTGCATTCTTCCCACTCTGAAAGGATTTAGGAGGTTTCAGTGAATGTGTCTGCATTATTTTTATCTATGAACATTGGCTGTGCTTTTGGAATATTGGATTAAAATTAGTCTTCTGCAGAAATTAAAGTGTTGGCAGGAAGAGGGAAGACCAACTATTAAAAAAATTAAGGACATCACTTTTGAAAAGTCATGACATAGCACAATACTGGAGGTGTTCTAGAGATAAGAACTAAGGGCGCAATCCTAACCTGGGGTTAGGCCAGCACAGTTGGGCCAGCGAAGTTTGGCCAGCACAAGGGACACCGTAAAGTATGTTTGGACCACTCTCGGAGTCAGAGAGGCCAGCACAGGGTTAACATTTCAAATTTTCAAGTGAGGGTTGTTGTTTTTTAACATGTTGCTTTTAGTTCAATGCGTTTACATAATATTTTGTCCTAATATTGCTTTTAGTCAGGGATGTTTTATGGTTGCGCAATTGCTGCAGCCCAAGAATACTAGTTTGCATTACCCCTGCTAACTGGGCAAGAGGCACTTCTTCAAGTGGTGTTCCTCTCATATTTAGCAGGGGGAAGAGTAACTGTCCCTCTTCACCCCTGCGCAGTCTTTCTAGTGGCTGTTGCTGGTGGTCTGCCTTTTTTTAGATTGTGAGCCCTTTGGGACAGGGAGCCATTTAACTTTATTATTATTACTATTTGCCTGTAAACCGCTTTGTGAATTTCATGTTGAAAAGCAGTATATAAGTACCTGATTGATTGATTGATTGATTGATTGATTCCAAGAATGTCATTTGATTACATCACAATGTTCCTGTTGGTTGATGTCACTTCCAGCCATGACATCACTTCTGGGTTTATGTGGGTCTCAACGCAAGTGCCCTTCTAAAAAGTGGGTCCAGCTGCTAAAATATTTGATAACCACTGAGGTAGACTGTACTTTATCCAAATCCGACCAGCCACGCATCCTTTCTAGAATTAAATTGGATCTAGGTATTTCCTATGAAGATCTCTGTAAAGATCTCTGTAAAGTGGGTAATATAACAGCATATTTGCAAGTGTTTCCACGCTACCCATCTCACACCAAAAACAAGTGTTCATACATAGTTCCTAGGGTCAGATGCCTTGTCCCAAAACATCGCAATGGCATCATTCCTTTTTCATCCTCTTTTCATACCAACAGCAAAGAGTGATGCACACACGATTTTGAAAACCACAATTGTTGCACCATTAGGCTCAACATTTCAGCTCCTCACATGCTCCAGATTTTTTTCCTTGGTATCTTTAGCCATTTACCTGAGCTTTATCCTACAGGATGACCTTCAGAACGTACGAACCCTCCTTCCCTTCCTCAGACTTAATTCTCGTCAGTGCAAAGGAAGTGTTACAAAATACGCTTCTCGTTTTTTGAACTCTTCATATGAATATGTATATTTAATCCTGTGCTGAAGCTTCCATTAGAATATTTTTTTTTCCAAGCAAAAGGAGCAGCTTCCTTTTAATTTAAAATGATGCTACATGGAGAGCTGTGCGTGATTGTCTTATGGAGTAACTATCAGAAATTCTATAAGCACCTTCGTGCCAAAAGGGCAATTACATTTGAGTGGAAAGCTGTAGATTCAATTAAAGTCGGCTTTCAGCAAGGCAGCTACAAAGGGGAGGGGGAGAGGACATGTACAACTTAATTTAGGAGGGGGTGTAATTGTTTTAAAACAAAGTAAACATTTAAAGCTTTCTAAATCAGCAGGAATCCCTTCCTCCTGGTCTCCCAGGCTAGGCCATCTGCCTTCCAGCCAGAAGGAAAAGCAATAACATAATGTTAAGCAGAATGTCCCACACATTTAGAGGGAGTTGTCTGTGTCATTGCGCATTTTAAGCTGTACTCTGTCCCCTTATTCCCATACATTGATGCATCATAGTGGTTGCTGTTGTGCCCAGGCTATGTGCGGAAATCCATGAAGGAGTAAAGAGGCAGCTGCAGACCAGCAAGGCAGCTAGAGTTGCAGCACCATGGATAGCTCCAAGGGAATAAGTTGCTCTGGGGAGGGTTGGAGAGATATTGAGGCTGAAATCCTATACACACTTCCCTGAGGGTACACCCTATTGACTATTGTGAGACTAGTTTCTTAGTAGATATGCTTAGGATTGCACTGTGAGGTTTTGAATGTGTCCACGCTTAGGGCACAATCCTAAACTGAGTTAGGCCGGCATAAACTAAGCCAGCACAGTTTGGCCAGCACAAGGGCCACTGTAAAGTATGTTTGGACCACTCTCGGAGTGAGAGAGGCCAGCACACAGATGTGCACCATCCTCCCTGACTCCGAGAGTGGTCCGAATGTGCTTTATGGTGGCCCTTGTGCTGGCCAAACTTTGCTGGCTTAGCTTATGCTGGCCTAACTCCAGTTTAGGATTGCGCTGTTAAGAGTGTTACTCCTGGCTCCTCATATCTGTCAAAGCCTGCCTAGCCCATTGCCAGTATTGGTCTACTGACACCAGGGACTGCATGTTGGGTAAGATAATTTCCTCCCACCACAAGAGAGAGAAGTGTTTTCATGGTTTGCCAAGGGGTTCACTCCTTGTAGGTAACCCTGGTTCAGACTACAGAGAATGCAGATTCAGCCGCTGTCTCGTGCCATAGATGGAACCTTGGTTCTTTCGAGCTTCTTATTTCCTAGTCTATCTCTTCTTCCTCTCCTCTCCTCTTACCGCATAACCTCTGGTTCTTTAGCCCCTGTTCCCCATGGATGGCCTCCCAGATTTCCCTAAGGCTCAACATTCTGCTTCTCTTCCACACCCTTTTTCATGGTGTGTTCCTTCTTCTTGTAAGTTTTTCCTCTTTCCTGCCTAGAAATAACAAATGGGTGGTGTTGTGCAAATGAACATGAGAGAATTGCATTTCACTTTCTTTTTTATTCTCTTTCCCAGTTGTTGTACTCTGAACCCTACAAGAGCAGCTCTCTGTTGTGGCACCTGTAGCTGTGCCTCCCTCTGTATTTCATGCCAACCTATTGTGCTATGCCAGGACCATAACACTGGGTCTCTGTACACGTAGTGGATTTTGCCATGTGCACTTGTCACCCATGACTGAGAGCATGCCCAAGAACATCACCTCCTCAAGGTCAGACTCAGAATCACCACTCAAAGCAGGGATAATCACAGCTGTATTTGTGTCTGCAGGAAGTAAGAAAGCTTTGCTTGGTTTGGCTTCAAAGAGATGTTCAAATTGGATGCAAATGAATTGACTGGAGGACTATGCCTGGCAGGCTTGACGCGGACCTCCCTGTCTCTTCTGTGTAGGCTGCGTACATATATGTCCCCCCAGCCCACATAGGTTCAAAATGCACATTCTGTACCCTGAAAAAATGGGGGATTGAAAGCATAGTGATGGTGCCACAATGGAGAAGGTCAAGTTTCCAACAGAGGGTAAAAATAAGTATTTTGTTTATCCACCTCCAAGATAATAGAAAGATGTGTGTAATTGTTTTTTGTTTAATCCAGGGACGGAAAGCTAACATGAATTTAGGAATATAAATTTGGAACGGAGATGATGTTTGTTGAGAAGAGATAAGCTTGGTTGCTTCCATCTTCACAGCAGTGGAAACATTTCCCCCCCTTCAGATCCTTTTCAGGACAGAGAAATTATATTTTTGGATATTGTTCTGTGGCAGATAAATGTAATGGATCCAGTATCAACTGCAAATGTTGCAGTAAACAGCGGCGATAGCACTAACATTTTAAACTGCTCCAACCTCTTTACAAATCAAATACCTACCAAAAAGCTTGGGCTGTATCTTGAAAAGAATCGTGCCCAGCATTATGGAAACCAAATTAGGGTGCTTTGTATGTCTATTTTATTAATAAAGTGGCATTGCCCTCCCCCAACTCCCCCTCTCTGAAGTTATGGTGCTTTATATATATAAAAAAGCCAGGAGAAAACATTGAATCACTTTACATGTAAATATGTATACTATTCAGATATTGACAGACTCCCGGGATCTGATAGCTACTTTGAAATGAACAAGGAGAAATAACTGGCACTGAGAAGGGAAATAAGCAAAGGATTTCAGCAGACATTGAAGGATGGGAGGACAATCAAATGAAATGAAAAATAAGACCAGGAACGTGAGCAGCGGGCATTGTAGCTATTTGGAAATTAAGCACATTTATGGAAGAGGAGAGAGTGGTGGATGATTATTTATCATGATGGTTAAATGAGACATCCAAGTTCCAAGGCAGGCAGCCATTACGCCGTTACGCAACCGAATGCAGCGATTGCGCTGCCGCTCACCCGGAAGACACGCCCAGCGTACCGATAGGCTGACACTACTGGTTGTAGTTTTCATGTTGCACATCCGGTGAATGTTACTTGCCTTTTGATAATTCTATTTTCAAGCTCTATTTTCAGAAAAACAAACAAACCCTGAAGTCTCAGATTCTGCTCACTGAAATCCGTGTGACTTTACTGTCCAATATCTGGGCAGGTATTGCAGTCTTGATGTTCAGCCAGGTCTTGTCATTACATTTCCCCCGGAGGTTTAAAAAAAAACCCACACTTTTTATCTTTTTGAGTAAAACAAGATTACCAAATAGGTGACTTCCACAGGTTATGTTTCTAAGGGCAAGTCCCTTGTGCCAGCCTAGGAGTGCCACAAATGTGCCGTAAAGCGCATTTGCACCACTCATGAAGTCAAGGAGGAAGGTGCGTATCTGTTAGGGACTTGTGCTGGCCTAACACCAGGATAGAATTGCGCCTTAAGACACTTTTGGAAGAAAAGGAAAGGTGAGCTTGCAAAGAATGAATAGTAGGGGAGGGGAGAAGAAGTAAGTGCTGAGCTGTGTGTTCATTTCAACTCCAACAAAGGCTTGTAATTCATCACGTTTTATAGTTAAATAATGCCAGCCATGTAATTCAGCAGGTCCCAGATGTTCAGATAAAGCAGCATTATTTTGAGACTAGCACTGTCAGAGCAAACCTTTCTCTGCAAAGCTTTTTCCATATCTTTTTTTTTCTCCTGCTGTTTTAAAAATACATTCATTATCTTCTTGAGTGGGGAAAAAAAATCTCCAAACAGGAATGTAAACAGCAAGACAAGCGCAGGGCCAGGAAACAGAAAACAACCACCACCAAAACAGGGGGGGGGGAAACACCAAGAAGAAGCAGCAAGAAAAAAGTGTCTGCAACATTAGTTTATTCAGAGGGGGTTTAGATTTTTGTGAGTTGTGCAAGTTTCCGCTTCACTGTAGAAAATTGCTTTACAAATTGCTCCAGGCGGTAAGCTCAAGAAACATGTTTCCAAATTTGTTCCCTAGTCTAATACTCTTTTTTCCACATCTGTTCACTTTGAAGGGGCTTTAACAAATAGTTTAGCTGTAGCCTTGTTGTTGTTGTTGTTTTATTTCATCGCTTAGAAGTTTGTTCAGGAGAATGAAAGGTGTGTTTAGCATTTGATGGAAAGGTAGTCAAACATGCGCAATAATGCAGTGCGTATCTGCAGAGGCATAGAGCATCTTCTCCCTGTTGCCAAACTCTGTGACTGCCTCGCATTCAGACTGTGGGGGGCTGAAGAGTGGGTTGCAAAGCCCCACTGAAGGGGGCCAATGATATTTGCCAGCAGCCACAGCAGTATTGCACACTGACCTACAACAACAGCAAAAGTTGTTGTGGCGAGGTGTCCTGGAACACTTCCAAGGCCCAACCTAGTTTGCAAGTACTTATGCTCGCTCTCTCTCTCTCTCTCTCTCTCTCTCTCTCTCTCTCTCTCTCTCTCTCCTGGGTTGCTAGGCAACAGTCTGATAAATTCTCTATTTGCATATAGAATATTGCATCCTGCAGTGACTTCACAACCATGCGTGACCTCTTTTATTGAGCTGTAGCAGCTACATTATGTGGACTTTTGGAGGCCCAGATCAGCAGCCCCCGAGATAAGCGAAGAGCCTTGCTGGGCAGTGTCTAAACCTTTGGGTCTACCTCCGAGTAACAGTTGCCAGGAGACAACCAGCAGACGCCTTTCTCTCCGGCTTGTGGGCTTCCCAGGGCTCTTTGATCAGTCTCTCCGCATCACATTCTCCAGCTGGCAGGCCCATGTGACAGAACCGTGTCAGTGGTGGCACCAACGTCATGGGACCTCCTTTCCCTGTTGATGACACAGTGCCTGGTGAAGACCAGTGTTGTCATCCTACCGGTTCGCTGGGCGGAGTTTTCTCGGCTGCAGGGAGGGTTTCCACGGTGATCGGCAGCGTGCTCGCTGCCTCTCGTTGCGTAATGGCGAAAGCCCGCCCGCTGCAGCCCGATCACCGTGGAAACCCTCCCTGCAGCCGAGAAAACTCCGCCCAGCGAACCGGTAGGATGACAACACTGGTGAAGACCGTTCCATGTGTTGCCTCCGACATTTGATTGAGGGGGGATGGGACCCTTTCCAGTGTCACGGACGCATCTCTCTGATCTGCTCCTCACTAATTATTCAGTGTAGTGCTTTGTTGCTGTGAGTTATTAATTGTTATGTGATCTCTTTCATTTTGTACTGTTCAGTTGCATTCTGGTTGGATACGAGCTGTCAATAAGGGTTGGTTGGGGCCCTTGTTAAAGCCATAAGACGGGATGCAAACATCTGAAAGAGGAACTTAAATGATATAAGCAGACCTCTGAGAAGTCAAATTCCAGGAAACCTAGAGCCCAGGTCTCCCACATTTGTCTCCAGGTGCCAGTATATCATTGCAAAGCTTAAACCTATGACTTTCCACCAGGCTGGAAAACTGAAGGCAAACAAAGGTCTAATCTAGACGGGATGCGTTCAGTTTGAACAGTCCTATGTTCCTAGCTTCCTAGCTGGCCGACACAGAGTCTGGCTTGGTCAGTATTGTCCACAGTGGTTGGCTGCAAATCTCCAGAGTTTCAAGCTTTTTCCATCCTCTGCTTCAGCTGTTGGAAATTGAAGCTGGGATAAGCTTTGCAAAAAAAATGACTCTGCCACTGGCAAGTGGTCCTGAGTTGCTTCTTCCTAATCTGATTCTCAGGTGGAACTGAGCACGTGCCACTCCTTGAGATGTGAGAACCTCTGTCCTCCTTGAGGTGGTTCAACAGTAGTGGCGCCAGGCATGTCTGTCGTCCGTAGCATGGGGCGGTTGGAGTCAGTTCTGCCATAGCAGCAGCTCTAGCCATGGAACCAAGAGATCCATTTGTCATCGGCATGACGTGTTATGTTAGGAGATATCTCAGCATTTTTGAATGAGGAGTTTTCAGATGAATTTATAGAATGAGGGAGTCAGCCCATTTTTAATAGATCCCCCTTAAATCACAGTGAAAAATCTATTTGCAGTACATCAGCCCTTTGATCTATGGAGTGGTCGGCTCCTGCACATTGGCTGGAATGTTCCTTCTTGCAGGGTGTCTTACAAGAAACCACACAGGCACTGATAATTTCTGCTTATGCAAAACAGAGAAGTATTGGAGAAGTGAGCTGACTCGGTTGCCGAATCTGATTAGAAGCTTGAGCTGGGGAAATACCCCTGAATAGTAGTACTATTGTAGGGGGTTGGAAGGATTGGCTACGAGGGATTCTTGTTTTGTTTCCAAGGAGTTCTGCCTTGCCTTTTATTTTTTATTCACTTTTGCCATGATTCTATCACAATTAATTGTGTATATTGATAATGCGTGTAGTGCCCTGCTAAGGATTCACAGCCATTAGAGGGTACAGCTGGCGAGACCAACCAATGAACCCTCAGTACCATCAAGGACAGGGACTTGTGCCATGAATGGTCCAGTCCTAGTCCTAGATCCAGGGCCCCCAAACTCTCATTGCCAGCCCTGGACATCCAAACAACGCATGTCGTGGTCACACACGTTGCTGCCAACCAACTCTCTGGAGGTGGCGGGGTGTAAAGGGAATGTCCTTTCTATCTGATCTTAATGAACAGCCAGATGCATGTGGGCAGAAATGGCATCCTGCTCCCAATCCCTTCAGGGCTTTAAAGGTATTGGTCATCTATCGTATTGTGCTTAGAAATGGACCGCTAGCCAGTGATACAGTAAGTTGGTACAATAACTGGTTGGCATGTTCCTGAAAACTGAACCCGGTGAAAACCCCACAGTTCTTCCCAATCTTCGCCTTCCGACACTCCTGGCATGCAGCTCCCGGAAGTGACTGGCAATGATGTCATCACAAGTTACTTCCGGGCAGTGGTGGGTGAAGGAAAGACACGGACAACAAGAGTCTGGACTGGAGGTCTCTCTCCTGAGAATGTGCTTTCTCAGGCTCTTTTGATTGCCATTCTTCTACTAGCATGCACAATATTAATGGGTTAGTGGTCTCACGCTTTTTGCTTGGTGACGCCGTGGTATACTTATCTTGCTATTTCCTTCAAGGCTTATCGTTAGTTTGGTATGTGCACCTGTGGCCAAGGCAGCTCATCTTTATCTCCCAGGGTGTGCCTCTGGGAGGGAGTTTGCTCCTGAAGGCTGAGTTGAACCAAAGGTCAGCACGTATTCACTGCTACAGTGGGATTCAAATAAATTAACAACCAGTTCTATGACGTCATAGCCGGACCAAAAAAAAAACCCCCCGAAGCCAGCTGAGGTAAGCGAGTGGGCGGGGCCCGGCCATTTAACAACCGGTTCTATAGAACCTGGGCGAACCCCCTGAATCCCACCACTGCTTCCGGGTTCAGAGACCACATAGGATGCTATGAACTAAGAGGCCCAGGGCAGGTGGGAGGGCCTTTCCCAGCATGTAGAAACTGCATGCAGCAGCTCCACCCACTGAGCGGAGCCTCCTACCACCTTTTGTAGAGTCACTGCTGGCCAGCTGGTGGTTACTGTGATGCCCCAGGGCGTGCCTTTTGATGCCCCAGGGAGCTGAAACAGAGTTTGGGAACCTCTGCCCTAGCGGCATATATACATCAATGCTGCTAATGATTAGCAGTGAATAACAGCTCCTGAAACCCTGCTCGTTTATTTGATTTTTATTTTGAAGGGGCATTGACATCACAGATCAAATCTGAAAATTTCTCCACCTTGAGTTTCTAAGTGATATATGCCACCACCCCCAGCTCGCCTCTTTTGTAAGTATCTCTAGCAGACACCAGCTGCTGTTAGGCTGTCTGGCAAATTATTCTCCATTGTCGAGGGAAGAAAAGGTCATGTATCAGTGGTTCCGATAATGAGTTTGATAACGCAAGAGCCGGGTCTGCATTTGCTATAGACAGAGCAGGGGAGAACTGAGATGAGTGAGAAATGTCATCGCCACCTCCAAGTAAATGGGGACACCTGATTCACGGAAAGCTCTCAATAGAACCTTCCCCAGGCACCGAGCAAAGCCTCTTACTACATTAGGGGCCTCGGTAATTGGGTTTCCCGTGTTTTCCTCGACGCTCTCTGCTTGGCATTGCTTTTGATTTCCCCGTTATTTCAACGTTTTATTTTGCTTCTGTTGTTTTGGAGAACTTTGCCCTGGGAGGTCACTGTACTTGCAAGCCTGCACAAGCAGCCTCAGAGTATGAGCTCAAGAGTCGTCGACTGGCATCGTCCTTCCAGCCTGACCAGGAAGCTTCAGCACAGCAGCTGCCTGCGGAAATAGCAAATCGTCACAGGGTCATCCAGTTTTGTCACATATCTTGGCCAGTTTGGCCCTATGGGCCAAAAGCAAAGCCTCTTCCCCTTGATGCTGCTCTGTGTTTCCCCAGACTTAGGGTGTAACCTAACCAACCTTACAGCACCGGATAAGGGCAATGCAGCTCCAAAGTGAGGGCACAAACATTCCTTACCTCGAGGAGGCCTCCATCTACTACTCCACTGCAGGATGCAGCACATGTCCCACTGGCATAGCTGTTCAACACAGTGCAGAACACCTTTAAGATAATAAAAGGTAAAGGTTTCCCCACGACCGAATGGTCTAGTCGTGACCGACTGTAGGGGGTGGTGCTCATCTCCGTTTCTAAGCCTGTAGAGCCGGCGTTTTGTCCGAGGACAAGCTTCCGTGGTCATGTGGCCAGCATGACTATATGCCGTAGCGCACGGAACGCCGTTCCCTTCCCTTCGAAGTGGTCCCTATTTATCTACTTTCATTTAGGTGCTTTCGAACTGCTAGGTTGGCAGGAGCTGGGACAAGCAATGGGAGCTCACTCCGTCGCGCAGTCTTGAACTCCCAACCTTCTGGTTGGAAAAGCCCAGCAGCAGCGGTTTAACCCACTGCGCCACCATGTCCCTATTTTAAGATCATAGTCAGTTACAAACAAGGGTACTTAAAAGGCCACATGATACTGGCCAGCTGCTCAGATCTTCTTCGGATGGCCCTGTTCCACGTCCTACTCCCAACAAAAGTATAGTTGGGTTGATGGGTACAAGGGGCAGGGCCTTCTCTGCTGTGGCACCTGGACTCTAGAGTTCTTTTCTTGAGATCCTCCTTTGGCCCCCTTCATCAGTCCCCTTATTACTGTTTTAACTTAAATGATGTAAGCTGCCTTGCATCCTCCTTCAGTGGAAAGGAAAGAGGGGTATCTAGATATCAAAATATAGATCCACATTTTGGTTTTTGGCGTGGAGCATGATGTTTGATATCCCCTGAGCCGATAATTGATTCTGGAGATCTTTGATGCTCATAGTTCTGTATCCAGAGACGAACATGCATTATTTAGTGAAGAGACTGTGCGAGGTGCTTCTGTCATTCGGTGTTGCCTGTTGTCGAGAGATTAACTCCTGGGTTTTAAAGACGTTTCCCTGTGCACTGTGATTTCCAAATGCAACCGTAGCTGACTGATATTTACATGTCGAAAAGGGGCCTTGGGACGCATCTAAATGATAAAATGGAAGCCTGCAAAATAATTCATTAAATATGAACTATTTGGGAGTTTAGGATAAAGTATTCCAAACATGTTTTCTTCTTTCCATTAAGTGGCTGCTTCGGCTGAGAGCTGAGCTATTCCCGAGCTGGTAGACGTCGGGTCTCAAGCATGGCCAGATATTCAGATGTACAGACAAATGTAACATAGGAGCTAGATGACTGCAATTCTTCACCTTGGGGGAAATGGTGTACGATTGATCAGACCCTCCATCTGTCTAGACCAGAATTCTCTCCACTGTCTGGCAGTGGCTCTTTGGGGTTTCAGATGGGAGACTTTCCTAGATCTACCTGGATATAACCCGGGATTGAACATGGGGCCTTCTGGAAACAGGACTCTGTGTGCTTAAGCCCTACATGCTCATTTGAAGGTTGGCATAGAACCTGCTTGGGTACAACCAGCGGCGTCATTCACCCGGTACGCTGGGCGGGACTTACCTTTGAGCGGCAGTCCGCCCGTTGCGTCACGCTGCGTTCGGGCGGGAAAGCGTGATGCAACGTGATGGCGTGATGCAACGGCTGGACTGCCGCTCAAAGGTAAGTCCCGCCCAGCATACCAGGTGAATGATGCCGCTGGGTACAACCATTTTCCTAGGAGTTCAGAGTGCTGCGGCGTGGCACACACTTCATGTGGTGGCAACCCTGTTTAGCCACGCGCTACTTGGTGAGTGGCCCAGGAAAGCCATTGCCATTTCACCCCCGCTCTGCCCTAATGAGGGCGGCGAGGAAAAAGGGCCCTGTTTTGTGCTGAAGAATGAGCTCCCAATTGCATTGCATTTGCACACAAAGTGCCCTGTAAATGTATTGAGGATGAGAATGCACCCCCCCCCCAAAAACCAATTCGGGCTAACACAGTTCTGTGCTCATTATCCTGGCACTTCCTGGGGCTCCAGGTACCCCAGCCAGCTTTTGAAACAACTGTGGTTTCTGATGAACAAGGAGAAACCCTCCCTCCGTCCAATTTCTCTAAACTGCGCAACTGAATTTGATTCAGAGTCCTCCACTTGGCTTAGCAGCTCTCCAGGGACCTCTCTGGCCTCTCTTCATCTTGCATCTCTCTCTTCCTCCCACTGTTCCATCTTCTCATCTCCGGGCATAACCTCCCCTTTGCCCTCTTCCTGTGACTCAGCAGGAAAGGATCTTACTTCCACTTGCCCTGCCCTGTCCAAGGTGCTGAACTGTCCTCCCTCCTCAGTTTGAACTGCTTTATCACCACTGTCGACCTGACACCTCTTAACCTTGCTTTGAATGGAGCTGACAGCTTGGTCACCCTCCCCATGTGTCTTTCATTTTATTCACCCCTGACTTTTTTTTGTAATGCAGCTTCAATGTCCAAAATTTAAATGCCCTTGGCTAGTTCAGCGTCTTGTCCCCGTTGATTCAGACCAAGGATTTTTGTACCTTGGACGCATTGATAAATGCTCATCTCGACGTTTGCCTATCTTCGAGGCATGCTTATTTACTTTTCGCTTATTTAATATGTTTACGCTCCACCTGTCTTCCATCAGATGACATCCAATGTGGTTTACAGTCAAAACAGAAGACCATAAAAAATACCAGGTAAAAGAAATAAGCAAAAGAAGCAGCAGTAATTAAAACAGAGTTGTACACAAAGCAGTGAAAATGGGGCATCTCTAAATTAAAAACTAGCTGGGATTGAGAAAAAATCTTCACCACCTAGGAGAAGGCTCACTAGGGTGGGGGCCAATTGGGCATCTCTGAGGAAGAAGCTCCACTGTCTGGGCACAACAGTAGAGAATGGTGTCTCCTGGGGCCCAGATGGGGGGCTGATGTTGGTGGATGCACAGGTGGTCACTCTCCCCCCCACATACAGAGATCTTAACAGGTGGGGAGGTTTGTGCAGGAGAAGATGGTCCTTCAAGCTTCCTGCCCTCTCCCCACTTCCATAGCCAAACCCATCCTTGCCCACAGCTCTCCTGTGCTCATCACCTCCATTTATTCCATAGTGATGCTAATTCCCCCTGTCACCCCCCCCCCCCCGCATTTTTCTCTGAAGCCCCCTTGCTGCAGTGCGGTGTCATTACATAGCATTGTGATAAGGAGCCTTCTGGGTAAAACACCAGCATAAGAAGAGAAAAGCATTACTGGTTTTGGTAAGTGCTCCTAGCTTTTGACCGTTCCTTATGGTGCAATCCTATGCACGTCTACTCAAAACTAAGTCCCATGATGTTCAGTGGGGCTTTTTTTCCCCAGGAAAGTGTGTTTAGGATTGTGGGCTTATTGATCCCACAAACGTACACAGAAATCAGTCATAACCTAGCATCCTGATTTGTGGTCCGCCTTTTGCTTGATGCTGGCTACGTAAGCGATGCTAGTGTGGGCAATGCAATTGCTCAAGGAAACGTATGTTCACTTGTCCGGTTTGTGCTAGGAAAAAAAGAGCAATTGCTGGCAATTTAGAGCCCCCACCTTTACACATTCCTTTATCAGCATGGCTGCTATTGCATTGCAATGTCTCCCACAATGGGGTAAACGAATGTGTAAATGTCACTACCTGCATTGTTCGTTATCCTTCTCTGTTCACACAGCACACATGTAATGTCCAGCCTTTTGGTAACTGAGTATAGGGCTGAGTCCCTGGTTGGTGGGTTGTACACACAGAGGCTACACACGCATCTCATAGCTTCCTTCCCAAGAATTATTCTCTTCCCAAGCTCTGGCCAGTTCCTGGCCGCTTTCATTCAGTGATTTGGCTGCTGTATTTTGACCCAGCAGAAATGCATGTGCCATCTTCAAGGGTAGCCCCATGTGTTGTAGTAGCCCAGTCTGAACGAGTATTTGTACAGGTGACCGGATCAAAGTTTCCAAGGGAATCTGTGCGGTCTCTGTCTGTGAAGCAGTTTGGAGGGCTAGATAAAAACAACTTCCAAGGATGGTTTGCCACTTAATGTATCCTCCCCTGGTGAAAGCAAGGTTTGCCCATCTCTTCACAGCCCTACGAGTCCATAAAAGAAAAGCAAAACTTCCCATTCCAAAAAAAAAAAATAAATAAATTATGGAGATGCTGTCCTTTGAGGTAAACCTGATGACCTGTTTCTGAAACCAAATTGGGAGCAAGAGCAGCCAGAAGACACTTGGCAGTTCCCAAAGCACATGGGATCGGCAAGCACTATTATTTTTAGATTAAAGGCAGGGAGTGCAAAAAATATTAAACCGAACCGAGGCCCTCGCTTTTGGAAACGCTCCTGGATTTTGAGTGGCTTGCTCGAACAGTTCATTATGTTTCTGCTAAATGTAATGACTTTTCCTTTGACTTCTATGGACTTCTGGATTCCTGGCAAGCCGGGGCAGGCATTTATTTATTTATTTGATGCTTCATTTCGTCGCAAAATAGAAAGTGAAATGTCTGCCTGCGTGCCTATATGCTTCAAATATTTATTTGTCAGCCCCACTGCTATTTAGTTTAAACATTTGGAAGTCTCTCTCTCTCTCTCTCTCTCTCTCTCTCTCTCTCTCTCTCTCTCTGTAATCCCACGAGAGGTCCCATGAAAGCGTTTTGCCTCTGGGTATCAATATCTTTATGCAACACAGCTGTTAGACTGGGGAGTGTGATAGATTCGGCTTTTATGAATGCAATGAAATGGAATTTTTAAATGCAATAAGAGGGGGGAAGAAAACACAGAGGCAAGTTGGCACATCAAAGGGAGTAGTGTATTTCTGCTTTTGTTCCTTCAGGAGTGCTCCAGTGCCACTGATTTCCAAGCAAACGGCATGTTGGAATGTCGGCCTCCACAGCAATCCAGGCTCCCAAGGAGGCCGGGTCTCCAGTGCGCAAATCGGAGCGCACCGAACTGAACTGCCTGTTAATCGAGATCTATGTCAGTCACTCTTGCCAAGTGAGGTCTGCAGAAGGAAGCTGCTAATGCCATCTCCCTTAAAAGGAAGGGCTCGTGCAAGGCACCGAGAACACCACACAGTCGAGGGCCTATAACAAATAGGACGTAGTGATGGTAATTCTGCATGGGATGGATAGAGTGGATAGAGGGATGTTCTTTTCCCTCTTTCACAACACCAGAACCAGGGGACAGCCACTAAAGTTGAGTGTTTTAGAACAGGTAAAAGGAAATATGTTTTTACCCAGCAGGTAATTAATATGTGAAACTCCTTGCCACAGGAGGTAGTGATGGCATCTTGCCTAGACGCCTTTAAAAGGGGATCGGACAGATTTCTGGAAGAAAAGTCCATTGTGGGCTATAGGCCATGATGGGTTGTGCAACCTCCTTACATTAGAAGTAGGCTACTTCAGAATGCCAGGTGCAAGGGTGTGGCAACAAGATGCAGGCATCTTGTTGTCTACTGGGCTCCCTGAGGCAGCTGGTGGGCCACTGTGAGAAACAGGAAACTGGACTAGATGAGCCTTTGGCCTGATCCAGCAGGGATGTTCTTACGTTCTTATATTCTTAACCAGTGCGAGGGCCTTGTCCTCTGAGCAGAGGACAAACAGGTTCGGCCTGCTGTTCTGTGCGGTGTCAGTTGGACATAGTGGCCTTCCAAGGTGATGCCCAGGCTGCATTCCTAAGCATGCTTCCCTAGGGAGTAAGTGTCATTGTCCTTGGTGGGAGTTGTTTGTGAGCACAAATAGAGAGGATTCCGCTGTAGAGATGGTATCTGAAAAGGGGGACTGATTCAGAGCGTGGAGTCCATCAAGTTCGTGACCGACTACATTGACTGGAAGTGGCTTTTCAGCAGCAGTGCGGGGCCACCCAGTATCTGGGGGCAGAGTGACGCAATGATCCTGTGACTTTGTCAGGGCTCCAGAGCAGCCCAGGTCATTCTTTGCTTGCTTCACGGCATCACCCAAAAAGACATGGCCTCCACCTGTTGGCATTTGAAACCTCCTTGGATGATCTTCTGAGGTGTCTCCTCTTGGCAACTGAATCACTCCCTTGCTTACTGCAATTCCTGCCTTGTCGTGTTGCGCCATATATAGCCTTTCATATTCATTAGAGGAAAACGACACCTTTGGAAAACAAAAATTACTGGTCTGTGATTCTTCTCCTTTGGAGGCCTGTCATTAAACTAAGTTCTCAGCCCACCCACTTTCTCTGCACAGCAAGGGGGGAAACCTGAAGTGTGATTTGAAGTGATGATTAAAGACGATCATTGGAGGCAGTGCAAGAGATGGATTGTTCGGAGCAGTGAAGAGTAACAGCTCTCTCTTTCCTAAAGGGTTTCAAATGGACCAAAAACCATGATGGACCAAAAAATAGACCATGATGGGTCACCCTTAGACAGTCATTCCCAGCTGGCAGCTTCCTTGACCTCCTAGGCCTTTGGTCACGGCTCCCCATTAGGGCTACTATCCTATACATTGTATAAGGCGGCTAATTTTTCATGAGGATTCTGTGGCTCCTTAGAGAGGCACAGGTCACAGTTTGGGAACCACTGTCTTTAGATGTCGTACTGGGAATCCTTCAGAGCTGCTTCTGACATCCCAGGAATTGTTCCTAGGATTAATCTCAAGGAAGCACATATGGGAAAAGGTTTTGTTCGAATGGGCCATCAGCTGAACATGTGTGCATACAAGGCTGTGAGTGGCATCTTCAGAAGTGTGTGGAGCGTGGGAATTTGTTTTCAGCATCGAAACTGAGCTCATACATACATTGACTCCTTTCATATGGTATTTATCAAGCTTTCTTAGGAGCCTTTTGATTGTGGATGTTGGTGAACAATTGAGATGATTGCGGAGCCTATTACAAATCCCTCAGAGATGCTACCAGAAAATAGCAGCTTTCATTCTGCCCATTGGTTTATGGGATCCAGAAGTGATCCATGGGAATAACTCCATGGAAGTCATTGCAAAGATGCAAAAATCTGGTACTCGACTTGGGCTGCAATCCTATGTGCACTTATCTGAGAGTAAGACCCCATTGAAAACAATGGGACAATCCTGAAGGAACCTATACTATTGTGTTGTAAGGTTGCACAGCTAAAAGAGAGAAGATTGTTGTGTGCCTTAATAGCAAATAGAGTGCACGCTCAAGCTGTATAGCTTCAAAAAAAATGGTCCAACATGCAATGTGTGCAGTTCAATGAGCACAAACAAGGTATTCAGTTTTTCATCAGAGGCAAGAAACTTACTTTATCACATGCAAATATTGGGCAATGTGTCTTTTTTTCTCCTTTCTCTTCCTATCAGCAACAGGAATATAATTCTCTGAAGTAGTCAACATAATTAATCACCCCCTTGATAGGAATTAAATTTCCCTTTTCAAATTAGTATCTTCATCTTTTCTCCGGTGGTGGTTGTGTTGTCTCTCCGTCTCCTCCCCCCACCCCATCATGCAAAACGAGATGATTCACTCCAAGTATTTCCTGTGTGGTAGAAATATAAAAAACATGCAAATGGCTTGCAATGGCATGGAAATACTCCTTAAAAATTGCATCATGCTCCCCACCTATTTTGCTGAGATAACTGCAGCCAACAGTAAGTGCCTGCTGTGCCCATACATATTCAGAGGACGATAATAGAGATTTGTGGCTGAAATACACAGCAGCATGTCTTCTAAATGGAGAAAAGGATAAGAGCATGAAGTTTTGAAAGTACAATATTTTTTAATACGCTGAGGGGGGCACATCAAGGCGTGAAAAAAGTTCCTTGATATAAACGCAAGCCCACATGTAGTTTGTCTCGTGTGTTTATTGCACATATCTGCATTGCTTTGCATTTACATGTGCGATGTGGTTACCTGCATGCAAGTAGCATGATGTCTTTTGCACAGAGTAAGAGCACGGTTCTTTCAGTGTAATAAATGTGCCACACCACACATGAAGCATCACACAGTGTGCGCCCTGCAGTGTTTCTCAAACTGTGGGTCAGGACTCACTATGTGTATTGTGAGCCAATCTTTGGTGGCTCTCCCATTCATTTTGATTCTGTGCTAAAAGTTTGAGAACCACTGTTGTACTGAGGGCACAATCCTAAACAACTTCCCTGCACTGACATAGCTGTGCCAATGGAGCTGTGCCTGCAATGGAGTAGTAGCCACTGAGGCCTCCTCAAAGTAAGGGAATGTTTGCATTGCCCTTACCCTGCATTGTAAAGGAATGTTTGCGTTACCCTAACCCACAAAGCTGCATTGCTCTTACCCTGGTGCTGGAAAGGATTGCATGAATGAATGAATGAATGAATGAATGAATGAATGAATGAATGAATGAAGTAGGACTTGGTGCATTGGTTTGGGCTCTAAAGATTTGGGCCAAAGGCTTTCACAGCCAAGGATGGCTTAAGGAGTAAGAGAGGATGCATCTCACAGTTGACCCAGGGGATTTTCAGGCTCAAGTCGTAGCATTTTTCTCTTCGAGTAGGGGTGCAGACCCAAAGACGGGCCTCTGAGGATGATCTTTTGACTCCATCAGGTCTGAGTGGGAGAAGATGGTTGCAAGCGGTTGAGGGCTTTCTGCGTTAAGTCCAGCACTTGGAATTATTTCAGGAGATGCTGCAGAGTGCAGTCGCGTGCATTTCTGGGCAGCCTGGGGCCATATGGCAGAGCTGGCCCTCTCTGGAGTTTGAATTCCTGCTTAGCTGCCCAGAAGACATTCCAGTCCCTTTTCCCTCCCCAGTTTAGCCTCTTTCCTTTCTCATGTTTCCTCTTTCCTGAAGTGTTATGGAGCAGGGTTGAGCACAGCCTCAAACTGGACTGGGGGCATTGGGGGGGCATTTATGCCACATCTGCCGGGAGACCATTTTTATCAGGTCCACCTCCCATCCCTCGTTTATACCGATCAGGGGAAAAAAAAATCTACCCTTGATTTTGATGATGAGCAATCCAACCCTGCTGTTTGCATTATCATGTTTCTCGAAGCGCCAATTCCGGAACAAAATGATATATTCCATTATTATGTTTTCACTGCCGTACCTTTAAGCCTCTGTAGAAAAATGCACCTTTCGGTAATGATCAGTTTGATGAAAAATATTCCACGTTTCCTGGGCAAACCTCCATTGTTTTGGTTCCGCTAGATGAGTGTTTTCATTCCCCTCATGTCCTGCGTGTCTACAGCAGCCACACAGACAAATAGGCCAGTGTCCAACACCATTACGGAATACGCACTTAGCGCCCATATGGTGTGAGTTTTCTCATAAATAAATCATGTTGAGGACGATTGGCTACATGGAGGGAGTGCTTCCATCCCTCCATGGAAGAAAGTACCAAAGCCAACACACACACACACACACACACACACACACACACACAGAGAGAGAGAGAGAGAGAGAGAGAGAGAGAGAGAGAGAGAGTATCCTACCCCTCCACAATTTCAGGTCGGCAGTATTTGTATACTTTGTCAGAATTAGATGAAACAAATGAGATGGTGGTGGATGGATATCAACAAAATTAATAAAATTAAATTGTAATTGCTATTTAGCAGCCGCATGTTGTGTGATTCAGTCGCTAATTTGAATCCAAAACGATGTTAATTAAGTGCAACTATTGCTGCGCTGGCCCGGTTTCCAAAGGCAAACAAATATATGTTTGCAAGCATTGGCATAGGATCCTGGAAGTGGGACGCTGCCTTTAGAGTAGGGGCATCGCTACACAGCCGTGGCCTACGCCAACGTCCTTTGTACGGGGTGCAGAAAGTGATGAAGCAAATGCCTTGTGAGTCAACTGCCCTCGACTTGATCCAAAAAGCAGCAGAAACTCTTTTTTCCCCCAAATAACTCTGTAGGGTTTGTTCTCAGCCCTCTCCCATCTATGGGCATCTATGATACATCTATGTACATAGTATGATACATGGTACGTAGAACAACAGTTGTAAAAAATGGGGTTTCTGAACAGCCTGCCCATGTAAACCGCCTTGAGTCCAGTGAAATCTGGAGAAAGGTGGTATAAAAATGCATCAAATAAAATAAATAAATAAATAAATAAATAAATAAATAAATAAATATGAACTATGTGAATAACCGCCCTGTAAATCGCAAGACCACCCCATTGTTTCAAACTCCGCCATCTATTAGTCTGTGTAATGTGATCCCCTGGTGCAAAGGTCAGTTATTAATGTGTTCTGTATCTGCTTCATGAAAATGATAAACTCGGCAGTGTGTGCTCAGATACTCAAGCATATTGTATTGAGTGTAGGAAGTACAAGCTTTACCTTCGTGTTCTATTACCACGACCCCGTTGAGTGAGCACGTACGTCTTGCAGATGGGGGTGCTGAAGCCTGAAGGTCGCCTTCCCCAAGATCACCTAGTGAGTTTGTAGCAGAGGCTAGATTTGACCCAAGAAGGTCCTGATTCGCAGCTCAGTCTCTTAGGTACAGAAACTATTCCAACTCTCAGAGAAGGAATTAGCCATTGGTCCCGTGTGCCAGAATTTTTATTCTGCCTGTTGACGGAGCCATAAGAATGCAATCCTGTACCCTCTGTGGTGTTATGCACTGGTTTCTATGTGCTGCTTTGTGGTTGCTGTCCACTTCCTCCACCACCCAGCCACAGAATTACTATGTCATTGTTTAGTGTCATTTCAAGGGGGTGTTGTATATATGTGGGGGGGTAGAATGGTGGCCACAAACTGCTGACAGCAGCACCCGGGCCCAAATGACCCCTACGTGTGTCACCTCTGATTGGGCAGTGAAATTGGGAAAGGCATGTTGACTCATCCTTATAATTGTAGCTTAGATTCAGTGGCCGGAAAACAACCACCACATTTGATTGTGATGACACTTTTATACAAAGAATATCGCTGTGTTTTTGAAGCTCTGTTAAAACCAGCTGTTTGTGCGAGTGGCCTTTCACTTTTGAGCTGCCCCTTCCCCCAGCCCCACCCCATCGCTGAACCAGGACTGTTCTGCAGAGCTTTTGATCTGAGTGAGCGAAAAGGGGGGGGTGAATCCCACCCACGTGGAAGCTGCTGTTGAATGTATTTCTGTGACTCGCCCCTGCTTTGACGTGGCTGTTTCTTGTGTCTAACTTTGGAAAGACCTTTCTCGGGCGCCTCAATTTCCTTTTGAAATTGCTACTCCCACTGCGGGTTTTGAAATGCACCTTCCTTTGTTTCTGACTTCTCTGCTAACCAGCAGCTTCTGATGTCTTTGCTTTGGCAGACCAAGGGAAAGTAAAAATAATCTCGAGATGATCTAACCTCATTCCCCCCGCCTGTCATTCTTCCAAGGAGAAGAGGAGGAAACGCAGAAATGAAAATTGAAAAGTGTGTCTGTGGTCACATCTTCTCCTTCTGACATTGCTTTCTGTGATGAGAGGGCCAGGGTGGCACCCACTGGTCAGAAAAAAAAGACCTGACACAAGGACCACAATGATAAGATAGATGCTGAGGTGCGCTGGGGTCTGGTGCTGCAGATACATGAAAGATCATTTCCTATTTTCTGATTGCTTGGACACCGCCAAATCCGAGGTTTACACCTAACACTGTCGGGCTGGCACCAAGGAATTTAAAAATAAAAGAGGCCAACAGTTCAGACTATCTGCTAAATTTATTTTATAGGGTGGGGGTAATGAGTAAAAGGAAGAGCGAATATGCCTATTCATGCTTAGTCATGTTTGCATTTCTTAATTTATATTTCCTGTATGTTGTGGTGGCTCAAATACTTTGGCTACCTCATGAGAAGAGAGGACTCCTTAGAAAAGACCCTCATGCTGGGAAAGATCAAAGGCAAAAGGAGAAGGGGGCGGCAGAGGATGAGATGGTTAGACAGTGTCACCGAAGCGATGAACATGAAATTGGGCGAACTCCGGAAGCTAGTGGAGGACAGGGAGGCCTGGTGTGCTGTGGTCCAGGGGGTCGTGAAGAGTCGGACATGACTTAGCGACTGAACAACAACAACATGTTGTGGTGGCAATGGCAACAATTATTGCCTTAGCAACTGCCAGTGGCATCACTGGGCTTGGTGCCACCCAGTGCGCCAATGGTGTCACCCCCATGGCCTCGCCCCTCGCCTCTAGTGGTGTCATCCAGTGTGGTCCGCACTGGCTAGTGATGCCACATCCTCAGTCTGGTGTCTTCCTTGAGGGTGGTGCAAGGATAATAGGCTACCTTAGAATGCCAGATGCAGGGGAGTGGCAGTTTCTGGTTGTCTTGCGTGCTCCCTGAAGCATCTGCTGGGCCACTCTGAGATACAGGAAGCTGGACTAGATGGACCTTTGGCCTGATTCAGTTGGGTTCTTCTGGGTTTTTTCAGATTGGGTTGCAAGTTATTATAGCTCCCTCCCCACAGACAGGATAGCAAATTTCTGTTTTATTTACCTCATATTTTCCTCAGAAGTTTACCTCAAAAATTTGTCTCAAAATGCCAGGTGTAAGGGAGTGGCCATAGGATGCAGGCATCTGTCATCTTGTGGGCTCCCTGAGACATCTGGTGGGCCACTGTGGGATCCAGGAGGCTGGACTAGATGGGCCCTTGGCCTGATCCAGCAATGCTTTTCTTATGTTCTTATGGTGACTGCTTTCCAGATACCGCCATTTTTCTCCTCAGAAACCCTCTTTTTAAATGCTTATGTTGTGAAGGGGGACTTCTAAGTAGAAAAAAATGGCAGCTAGAAAAAGTTTGGAAATTTCATTAGCTATTATACAAATATTGGGCCAACAGCTCATCAATACCGATAATAATATGTTAATAAAATAGGTTATTAATAACAATTTATAAAACCCTGTTAATTTGTGACAAGTCCTGATTTGCTCTCCTACACCCTTCATCACAGACCAGTATCACTGTTGCCGAGTCCTGCCTCTTTTTGGGAAAAAAAAAAAGGCCCTTTGACATTTCTGCCAGAGTGTCCAGGAACGATGGCTTCCCTTCCGCCTCTATTTTCCAACTTTGTCTTCTTACAGGGTCATTTCAAAAAGTCCTCCGATCTTCTGATAGTGCTAAAGAAGAATGAAGTGCAGCCAAGATGAGAAAGCAAGAGATGAGGGTGGGCAGGAAATAAATAAGTAAGTGGGAGCCCCGCTATCGGATTCAAAATCTATCTGCATTTCAGGAGCTGTCAAAATGACAAATGATGCTGCAAGTCTGGCCTTTAAAAATATTAATTCATTTTAAAGATGAACTGGAAAAAAAGGGGGGGGAAAACAGCACTTTGGAAAAGGAGAGTCGACTCATTCTTGAAGATGAGCGAACGAAGCTCAACCTTTATTGCTTTCCTTCCCGATCTTGAATGTCACTTCTCTGATGCCCTTAAATCTTGAAAGAATGGCAACGATGTGTGATTGTCATTTCCTTAAACATAATAAATCCTTGAAGCAGGTTTCCTTTGTTATTAATGAGGCCGCCATGAAATGTACTAACTGGGATTTTAAGGTATTATAGACTCCGGCACCTTTATTTGTCATTTCCACAGAGCGGAGCAGGTTCCGATATCCTCCTCTGATCCTTGACAGCATTTCTGAATGGTTTTGGCTGCAGTAACCAAAAGTGTCCTTGACACTCTACTCAGCCATGCAGAGAAGAGAAATGTAACATGCCTGAGAGCTCTTGGGGCTTCAAGGATGTGGGAGACCTCAAGGAAAAGACCATCTTTAGACTCCCCATCTCAGCACCGGTCAGAGGGCTAGTTCTCACTGAGATTGCTGTTCCTGCTTCTAGTTTCTGGGCTGGATCTCTTAATGGAGGCCAGAGGTGGAAAGCTCTTTTCAAATTTTCAAGGACCTGCTCATATATGGTAAAAATGGGAGGTTATTTTGGTCAGGGCAGTTTTCAAGGATAAATTAGAGTGAAACTCACCAACGCTACTCCAGATTGCTATTAGGTGTGCCCACCATTTTAATCCCCATGATGTTCCTAATTTTATTTCTTTGAATAATGTATATCCCGCCTTTCCCATGCCGAAGCAAATGCCCAAGGTAGCTTACATAGGCAGGCTAGTCTATGAAAACCACTTTTTTTATTACAAATATACAGATTCTGTGATCCACTGAATCTTCAGTCCCAGATGTAGCCTTCACAGTGTGGTTCTCTCTTCGGCGGCCTTTCATCAAGCTTCAGCAGGCAATTGTTTTGAAGAGCATGATCATATCCCTTCACAGCCTTCTCTTGTCCATATTCTAGAAGTGAAAAATGAAACAGGAGAGGCAGATGAAAAGCTCCCCCAGCTTTGGCATATAGTGCCCTATCCATTGTTTTCCCAGGGCCAGAAAAGAAATAGCACTTAATTTTAGCAGTGTAGCATAAATCTCTCCAGTTGTCACCTGTGTTTGCCTTCGTACTGCAATTACTGTTCGGTGCGAACTCTCGTAGAATAGCAAGTCCACGTATCTGCATCAGGAGCCTTTCCTTTTGTTCCTTTTATCTCTCTGAGATTAGCTCTTTCGACAGTGTATATTGAACTTACAAATTATTAATGGCTCAAAATTTGCCAACACTGCCACTTGGGCTGGAGTTAAACTAATCAGAAGAGTGATTTTCAGCAGTAAAACATAGCAGTGCTATGATTTAGTGCGGTGAGATTATATGTAGAAAATCCACTCGCTCAACATTGTTCCCTTGTACCTCGGAAATAAGGAAAGTTTAATGATTCTGTTTAACTGCATATGCTGAGCAAGTGGAGTGTGTAGCCCGTTCTTCGTGCCAACTAAAAAAAAAAAACCTTGTCACTGCGCTGCCACCTGGTGGCGAAGACAAACAGGAAGTGGTTGCACTGAGTAGATTTTTTTACTTCATCAGTGAGGGGTTCAGTTGAGTTTGACATTTAAAGTGACATGTCCTTCGGTGATTTGTTTCCTTTCTTGGAAATTTGGGAGAGAGAGAGAGAAAAAAAAACCTTCCTCACAGAATCATATTTGCAATTCAAGCAAGTGGTTTGAGCTTCAAGCGATAGTGAAAGGTAGGCAGATCTCCAGTATCATTGGTCTACTCAGGTTTTGGTAAATCTTTTGACACAGTGCTATCTCCTTTGGGGAAGCATAGCACACAGACGTGCGCCATCCTCCCTGACTCCGAGAGTGGTCCAGGCATGCTGCACGGTGGCCCTTGTGCTGGCCTAACTGTGCCAGCCTAACTCTGGGTTACAGGACGTGGTGGCGCAGCAAGTTAATTCTCTGTAGCTGGGCTTTCCGACCAGAAGGTTGGGAGTTCAAGACTGCGTGACGGAGTGAGCTCCCGTTGCTTGTCCCAGCTCCTGCCAACCTAGGAGTTTGAAAGCCCCTAAATGGAAGTAGATAAATAGGGACCACTTTGGTGGGAAGGGAACGGCGTTCCGTGCGCTATGGCGTAGAGTCATGCCGGCCACATGACCACGGAAGCTTGTCCTCGGACAAAAAGCTGGCTCTACAGGCTTTGAAACGGAGATGAGCAGCACCCCCTACAGTCGGTCACGACTAGACCATTCGGTCGTGGGGAAACCTTTACCTTTTAACTCTTAGGTAAAAGGATTTTACCTGTTAGGATTGCGCCCTTAGCCTCACCTACCTCACAGGCTTATTGTGAGAACCAAAAAGAGAAAGGAAAACCTCCCTGAGATCTAGGTGCACCACCCTAAGCTCCTTGGATGACGGGTGTTACAGCAGAGGTTAAAAATAAGTACAACAGGTGTGTTTGTGTGAATGCATTCTCTACCTCAGAAGCTGCCCTTCCTCTTCCTCCCTCTAACTCTCCCTACCACTCAAACTCATTGCTCATATAATATTTAGCCTGTCTCCTTGTAGCCTTTTTTTATTGCTTCTACGAGCCAGGAATTGTGTGAGGACCCACATAGTTGTCTCAAGGAGAAGGTTCCATTGTATAGTGAAAATAGTTTCTCCCGTTTCCTGACAGATACCTTAAGATGATAAACCAAACCAAGATGATAAGAGCAAAAGAGGGCAACTGATTCCTGCTGAAAAATTGTCTTCAGAAATAGATCAGCTGCCCTTTGTGTTTTCAAGAAAGATTTCCACGCCATCCACATTACTGCTTCACTGGCTTGGAAATTTAAATGCAAGAAGATTTTATAATCAACACTTTCCATGGCATTATTTTCCAGCACCATGACCAATGAGGCAAATAATCCATGACCATTAACTTTTCTATATGAAGAATAGAAATGTATATTCTGCTTACAAGACCATGAATAATAGACTTCTTTTTGTGGGTCTTGAAGATTTGACACACACAATATTTTTTTTCTTTCTTTCCTGCAAGAACACATGGTGGGACTTTTCACTCAATCTGCTTGCCACTGATACAGATTTTATGGCTTCCTCCAGGGAAGGGAATGTCATGCATCACTGAGATCCTTAGGCAGGCTTAGACCATTTCCTTGGCATGCTGTACTAGCTGGGAGTTGCTTAGTTCTAATCACGGGCTACTCTGAGCCATCCTTTTCTGTATGGCTTCCTCTAGGCAAGAAGGGAAGAGAACCAACAGCAACATCCATCCTTCCATCCATCCATCCATCCATCCATCCATCCATCCATCCACCTTCTTCTGCTATAAGAATGTCACAAAGTCCTGTCGAATCAAATGATTTACTGCACGCTACTAAAACACCACACAAAAGAATCTTGAGTCAATTCTACACTCCAGCACATTCACAGTGCTTTTTTTAGTGCAGTGTTTTATCTTTGCTCACAATTGCTGAAATTGGGTTTGTGAGATTCTGGAAAGGGAAACCTAAAAGAGAAGCATAAACCCTTTCTGATGTATGGGGAGCACCACCTCTGCATGTTCAGATCATGTCTGTCGCATTTGTGCCTGATGATGCCCAGGCCCCTCATTGTAATGTGGGAAAGGGTCTCTGCCTGGAAACTGTATGAAGGGAGGAATTTCTGTGTATAACCAGGACCTGAGGATGGCCCACCACCAGGACAGAGCCCTCTGCATGAAGTTGTATGGGGAGGGATTTTTTTAGATATTATGCTGAAGACATGGTGGTTCAATGCATGATATTCAGAACGCAATCTTAACATGGAATTAGGCCGGCACAGTTTGGCTGGGACAAGGGCCACCATATGTTTGGAGTCAGAGAAGCCAGCACACAGACGGGTGCCATCCTCCCTGATTCCAGGAGTCATCCAAATGCATTTGACGGTGGCCCTTGTGCCGGGCAAACTTTGCTGGCCCAACTGTGCCAGCCTAACTCCAGGTTAGGATTGCAACCTCAGTCTTCTCCATGTGTTCAGATATTGTCTGGAAAAGGGATTATGTTTCTCTTGCAGGTTTTACTTTCTAGCACCCCTTAGAGCCAGCCCCAATCAATTCTCCTACTTTCCTGTAGACCTCTGCCTGCAGCCCTTCTCCATACTGCAAGTGGCTGGACACAGAGGTTAAATGGCTCCTTGCTCAGTGAGAATTTTACACTTAACTCACATGGCTTCTGTCAATTGAGGATTTCCAATCTGCTCCAGGGAGAGGGCAGTTCCCTTTGTTACTCACGACAAATGCATGTTGGCCCTTACTATAATATCCATTCCCTCAGCAACAGTTATTTGCACAACACCCAGTCTGTTTGCTAAATACAGGCACGAGATACCATCTGAAGCAAACCAGCCAAGTGACACACAGAGAAAATCTGGCTTTTAAAATAAAGACAGCCTTTGGCTAATGAGCAGAATTTGATGGAGAGCAAAATGCTTGACATGCTGGACCGGCTATATATAGTGGCAGAACTGGTACATCCCAGCCTCTCCCACCAATTTTCCATGCAACCCCCGGCAGATGGCTTATCTTATCTGCACTGCAATTAACTCATCAATTAATCTGGTAAATGGGTATAATCATATTTATCTGCTCTGCAGGATGTTGCCCAGTTCAATTAATTAACAGGCTTTGGGATCAGAAGATGAAAGCCACTGGATAACAAAACAATTAATAACATTAACAACCCGAAGATCTATATCGAGGCGTACAGCATCATAGTTCCAGCTTCGAATTGCACTTGAATGCTTGAGCAGATGGTTTTGCAAAAGCCATTACAGGGGCTTGTTATGGAACAGTCGGTAGCCAGAGATGGGCTGACTCTGAGTTGTAAGCTTCAGGGTGGTCTCTTGGTAGTTGAGGTGAGTGGAATTGAAATTCGAGGAAGGACGGAAGACTAGGAAGCCTTGCCAGTTTCTACACTGGGGGTTGCTGGTTCACACTGATAAAAGCAGAGTGGACAATGAGGAATATGTGAGCACTTCAGTGTTTGACTCAAAATTAAGTCATGCTTTTGTGCATTTTTTAAAATTTATATCCCACCTTTTTCTCCACTGAAGGGGATTCAGGGCAGCTTACATAAATTCAATACAACAATATTGAAAACATACAAAAGGTGCAATCCTAACCTGGAATCAGGCCCAGCACAGTTAGGCCAGCAAAGTTTCCATCAAATATGTTTGGACCACTCCCTGAGTCAGAGAGGCAACACACAGACGTGAACCATCCTTCCTGACTCCGAGAGTGGTCCAAACGCCCTTTGCAGTGGCCCTTGTGCTGGCCAAACTAAGAAACAGTAAATATAAATATATTTGAAAGATTAAAATATCAGAAAAGACATAACCACCAAGATCACCCAACAATTAAAAACACCAGCCCACTGTCTCATTTAAATGACTTCCGGAATAAGGTCTTAAGACCTTGCATGTTCGAAGCTAGACTTTGTGAGCCATCCATTCTGTGGCTCACAGAAGCTCAAATGTGCCCCCCAAAAGGTCAGCCCTTTGCGGGCCCTGATTAGCTCAAAAGGGCTCAACGTTTTGCTGCGCATCCATCCTCATTTCATTCCGCACACCAGCGTAACTTGTGAAGTAGGGCAGCTTTCTCCGAGTCTTGGTTTCCTTTGGCAGACCCATCCTGTGTAGATTACGAATTGCTGCAATGAAAAGGATTGAGGACCGGAGTCTGGACTGGAATGAGAGAGAGAGAGAAGAGGGCAGGAGGTTTTTCTGCAAGGATTCTGCGTTTCCCCTGCCTGGTTTCCACAACTCCCTGGGGAGTCACAAGTTAAGTTTGGGAACCACTGCTGTAGTCCATATTTACTAAATGGAAGGCACATTCCATATGTTCCATTCTTAAAACTAACAAGATACCCGTGTAAATGTTTTTTTTTTCCCTTCCTGTACATCTGCCAAAGAAAATGGAGCTCTGATGCGGTTTTTCTCTTTCTGCTTCTCTTTGATCTGTACTCCATAGGTTTGTCTTAATAAATATATCTGACAGAGACATTGGTGCACATTCTTTTCAGCAGTGTTCTGCAATGCTCCAGCACTGATATGCAGATGGAAGCGCAGTTGAGACGCCAAACATTTTGCAAAGATGCTCATTTTCCGGGACGGTCTTGGTTCTATTTATTAAACTAATTATTTTTACAGTATGCCTCCCAGCCCCGCTTTCCTTTTGAGCTCAAGTTTAGAATGTATACTCAGCAATTATTTTCACTCCAGAAGTTTGCTTTCCTTGAAGTGACCTAGATAGTGGAGCCTTCAAACTGCTTCAAGATAGAATACCATTTTATGCAAAGAGCCTCTTTTCCTTTTTTCCCCTTACATTTTATGCAAATAAAATTAGTGGGTTTTTTTCTAAGTGGACTACTTTTAATCTCCATTCAGAAATGCAATTTGTCCCTAAACTACAGTCCCACACAGTTCTCTTGTGGAAGAAGAAAAGGCACTCGCTTGTAATGTTTTTTTCCCCATTTGTTGTTGTGTCTTTTTTTAAAAGGAAAAAAAAAATAGTGAATTGTCATGTTAATTTTATATCCCAGTTTTTCACACTTTGGTATAATTATATTCAAATCCCATTAGAGCAAAAGTTTCTAAGAAATTAGAAGGATTTTTTATTTAAAAAACTAAAGCAAAAGCTAAAAAAACTTCTCAATGTGTTTTAAGTGGTTCCAACAACGGACCAGACCGAGTCTTAAGCCAGTTTTTGCATCCTTTAAAGCAACTGGAAGAACCTTGGAGGTTTTAGAGGGAAGCATGTTGTCCGTCAGAATCAGGGCCAGGTTGGAGCCACGGAAGCAGAGGCAGGGGGCGACTTACCCTTGCAACTTACCCCTGCAGAGAATGCCCACTAGACTGGGCTGCCCAACTCCTGAGCTTGGCATATTGCCTCGGAGTGGGGATAAAGGCGTTGCTTTCTGCCAGAGCAAAGGCGTTTCCTATGCTCAGAGAAAGCTACGAGTCCTGTAGTCCCAGCAAGAAGTAGCACAGCTCAACTGCTCAGGGACACAGTTTTGAGTCAGGCCTGCCTAGTGAGCTCTCCGGGTCATCAGTAAAGGTAAAAGGGTGGAGCTTCGGAAGAGACAGGGGACCCAGCATGGAAAAGGACCTGGAGTTCTGAGAGCTGTGGGCCCTGCTCAGATCTTTTGCTGAGTTAATACAAAGTCTCTGTAAACCCTAAGGGCAGCTGGGAAGAGCATTTTGCAGGGTGACTGGGGAGTGAAGCACGGCAGGCAGAGGACCCTCTTGGTGGGCCAGGCAACAGTAGGAGGTGTTGCTTCCCTCCATGAGGATTGGCTACAACAGTGGGGGAAAGGAGCTATTTACTTGCAAAACGTAGCACTCCACCCCACCCCTGAAGGGACGCTACTGCTGATGGAAGTCCCTTAGGAAGTCCCTTCACATAGTTAGTTGTTAAAACTCGTTAAACAAGTTGAAGCTTGTTTTAAGCTTGCCCGCCTAATCTTGTGGAATCCATGTAGGCATTTAGGTTTCCATCCTTGCTCCTAGGTCTGCACTGTGAGATGCTTTCAGGAGAGACAGCATAAAAGACCTTGGGACCACTTGTTTAGCCAAAACAATTGCACGTTAGCGACTCTCCATTAGCTTCTCCTCGTATGAAGCCTTGAGGTGTGATGCAATGGTGCATTGGATCAATGGTGATGCAATGGTGCAATGGATCTTTTAACAGATCTAGTTTTGCTCGTGAAGATGGAAATCTTTATTGCTGGAAGACAGAAAGGAGTAACACGGCAGCCGCCAGACAACCCCAAATACTTCCTAACCTTCCCTCAATTAAGGCTGCAATCCTTTGCATACTTTCCTGGGAGTAAGCCTCATTGAGCACAATGGAACTGACTTCTGAGTAGACACGAATAGGATTGCGCTGTAAGTTTAGGTAAAATAAATGACCCTGATAAAACCAAATTCTGTAACATCTCTAAATTAGCTCTTGTAAGCTTAGCTCTCTGGCCCTGTATGTGACTATAGCAGCTGAAAAAGCAATCCAAAGTATTGCTTTTGGGAAATCAGCAGCCACAAAATGCACGAAATGACTGGCAAATAAATGCATAGACAAGTAAATAAATTCAGTTGGTATTTTCATTAGTATAAAAAATATATATTCCTACAGAGGTGCTGATTTATCCTATTGAATGGTAAGTTTTTGGTGGTTGTGTGTGTGTGATTTTTTCTTTTGTATAACATCAATGGTATAATTGAAATCCATTTTACGTGATATTTCCTCTGATGCTTTGAAATGAGATCCATTTATATTCCTAGAAAACTGCCCCTAAATGTGCATAAATGCAGCCACTCGTACTGTGTTTTGGTCACGAGCAAGGCTGATACCATTTACTGATTCATTACACACCCAGCAGGGTGCTTGGTTTTCAGGAAGCTAACCTGAGCTGATCCTTGGGAGTAGAACACTAAGCTAAAATAAGCTTTGCATTTTTTTTTCTTTGAAGTGGGGAGGGTCAAACTTAGAGGGGGGAAAAGCATTGAAATGATTGGAACTAACATTAGATGGCATGCTTTGATTAAAACATTGTAAATATCATTGGTGTTGCAAGCAGAACTTAAGCACAACTGAGCACTAGGTTACTTAAGCACTTAGAACTTAAGCACTAGGTTGCACCTGTTAAATTCTCATATCTTGCCATTCCTCCACTATAAAACTCAAGGAGTCACCCAGCTTTCTAGACAGCCCCCCATGAAGGCACTGACTGGAACTGCTTAGTTTCAGCATTGTGGTTCCGTAGGGGCTACTTGTGGTTGGGGTGTTGTGTAGCAGTAGGTCATGCAAGATGATGAGAAGGGCGTGGGAGAAAGCTGCCTGCCTGCTTGCTTCCACTTGCTGTGCCTTGCTGCTACTACTGGAGAATCAGAGTTCAAGCCTAACCAACTTTCCAGTAGTGACATAGCTGTGCCAATGGGGCATGTGCTGCTTTCTGCAGTGGAGTAGTCATCACGGAGGACTCTTCAGGGAAGGTTATATTGCCCTTATCCCGGGGCTAGAATGTTTGTTAGGATTGCACCCTCAGCCTTAATGGGAATTAGGGGAGAGCACTTTGGGGATCTTGGAAGAAGGGGACAGTGAAGGGGGCAGGAGATAATTATTCTCTAGCTCACATTACTCGGCACGTTTCCAGGTAGGGCTGGGAAAGATCTGAGACACTGGAGAACCGCTGTCCATCAGGAGCTTGACAACCCTGGGCTATGCCACAAAATTGCCCAGATCAATACAGAGCAGTTTCCAGTGTCCATGAAATGTGTGAAGTTTGCTTCCTATTTTAGGCAAGCGTCACAAGACTCTGGTTTTTCTGAGCCTGGAAGTGTGAATGTCCAAAAGAAGCAGGCAGGGGTGCAGAAGGGAAAGCTGGTAACAAGGAGGAAAGAGAGATCTGTGGGTAAGGAAGAAGAGAGTTGTGGAATTTAATCAATCAATCAATCACTAGTATTTATATACCGCTTTTCAACACAAAGTTCACAATTTAAGTTCAAGATCTATAGTGAGGGAGAACACAGAAAAGTGGCACTATGGGTAGGGTTGTAGAGAGAGCAGTGGGAAGTGTTGACATCCCATCAGTCACCTTTTCATGTCCTTCCGGCGCTTAGGGTCAGTCTGAAGTGTGAAATGCACCATCCACCGTGCTGTTGTTTTGCACCCTGGGGCAGAGTTTTACACGGCCAACTTGTGCCAGGAATCGAAATGGGCATCACTGTGCTATGCCCCTAATGGCTATTCCAGCCCGGTCTGAAATAAATAAAGCCATCATGCCATTAATATTTAAGAGTACAAACACTGTGCCAGGGAGATGTAAAATTGGAATTGCTGGATGTTTTACACCTTACGGCACTAATTTTCAAAATAACCTCTGTGATTTCTGCCAGTTGATGTAGGGTTGTCAGGACAGTTCGGTAATTGAGTTTTCCTGGGCGCTCTGACCACCGCTGATAATTTGCAAGGCAGATTAGGCAGTGGAATACATTTTCTTCCTTGACCTTTATCATATTACTTTCTCATGGGGCAATAAGAAGGTATATCGAAGGGGGTGTAACCTGGATGCTCCTCATTTGTAAAAGTGTGGTGTCTGTCTGTGTGTGTGTGTGTTTTCCCCCTGACGTTAACCCAGTAAGGTTCTTTGTGATTCTCTTAATAAGAGATTATGTTCAATTTGGTGCAAGGGACTTGCAATAAAAAATGTATCATCTTTTGCTGCTCTGGTGGAAGATTGTGTTCTAGCAAATCGTAAGCTGCAACTGAATGAGAACTTTAATTTGCAGGATTATGCAAGAAGGTTGGGTTCGGGCTTTAGGGCGCAATCCTAACTTAAAGTTAGGCCAGCAAAGTTTGGCCGGCACAAGGGCCACCATAAAACACGTTCGGACCACTCTCAGAGAGGATGCCAGGGAGGGTGGTTGCTCCAGTCCCCTGCAGATACCGAGTGTCCACTGTATTTAAGCCCAATCAGCCATAGTAAGTAAAAACCTGAAAAACCTGGGCAAAGGTGTTCTTCAGAACTACTGAAGAAAAAAACAATAAGAGTTAGAAAATAGATATTTGAGGAGCATTCAAAATGTTGCTTTCAGTAATCAATCATAACTGTCATATATGTGAATCCTTTTATAGCAGTAAGAAAACCCACCCACAGTATTAATAATGATAACCTTGTCCGCCCCCACATGTAGGCAGCATTGGCCTTACTGAATATTAATAAGTCTTCCATCTTGTCCATGTATAAATATCTCCAGCAATAGAACTTAGAAGGTTTATTCAGTGATCAAGCAATCCACTGCGTACCCCTCCCGCTGAACACAAAATGAAACATGGGAGGTACTTACTCTGTGGGCAAAGCAATTTCTTAAATTGCAAAGGTTTTGTGACATTGCTAATGCTGCACAAGAAAATTGTCTTGGACAAGAACAGATGAATGTCCCTGAAATCGCCAGACCTGGCAGAGACCTCCGAAGGAAGCGAGGATGGAGAACTTAATCAACTGCTGAAGGGGAAGAAAAAAAAAGAGTAAGCTGACCTCTAGTACAGAACCTCTTGCAACATTCTCTTTATTCCTTTAAAAGGAAAAGAAAGGTTTCTAGCCCTCATGCATTCAAAGGAATCAGACTGGTGACTGGTGAGTTAGAAAAAATGACTAACTCACTGAGGGTGCAGTCCTAACCTGGAGTTAGGCCGGCACAGTTAGGCCAGCAAAGTTTGGCTGGCACCAGGGATGGATTGCCTCATTCCCTCTGCTACATAAACCACTAGCAGACTCTGTTGAAGAAAGAGAGAACTCGTTAGAAGCTCAGGCAGTTGCCTGTACGTTTTTCCTGAATACCTTTAATTTGAGGATTCAGCAGCTCCTGGCTCACGCCTTGCTTGTTGGCGCGTGGAAACCGTATCGAGGTTTGGGGTGCAAAAAGCATGCTTAATTGAGTCCTAGAATTTGAGAGACGCCATTGCCTTTCCGAGGGCCCTGCATCAGGGCTGGCTAGCCTTTTGATTATCCATTTCAGGGGGGCTCTGCAGGGGCTCACCAGCTCTCAGGAACTGTCAGCAGCAAATCTCTTGAAGGATGATGGCACTGTTCTCCCACCCACCCCCACCCCGCCTGCCAGGATCGCGTAAAGCTTCTCATCAGCCTTCTCTCTGTTTCTTCCTTTCCTCTTACCTACATGGGGTCCCCCATTCAACCCGCCAAAGAGCAGGCAGCCATCATTTCCTTGGGATTTATTGACGTAGAAGAAACCGCCTTGTCAGCAAATTGGCATAAAAGCCAACTTGGCATGTTGTTTACTTGGAATAATGGAATGAGTACGTCTATGATTCGGTCCAGGATTATTTTCTGCCTTTAAAGGAAATTAGTCAATCAATCGGTACTTATATACCGTTTTTCAACATGAAGTTCACAAAGTGGAAACCAGCGGCTATCAAGTTGGGGGACTGTACAAAAACGTAGACTGCTGTTTGAGGGTAAGAGGGTGGGCAGTTGTGCCCAAGTTGGTGTTTCATCACTGCTGGTGCCACCAGCATAGGTATGAAGAAAGCACATGTGGGCAGAGTTAGGATTGCGCCCTAAATAGCTTTTTGACGGCTACAGTGCGCGAGTTCTGAAACCACTCCGTGGCTTAACTTTCCTTCCTTTTCTACCCTTTCAGACAATGGAGAACCCCAAATACGACCTAATCATCGAAGCGAAGGACATGGGGGGCCTGGATGTTGGGTTAATTGGCACCACCACAGTGACCATCGTCATTGATGACAAAAATGACCACGCACCAGAATTCACCAAGAAGGAGGTAAACATTTACTTTGACATTCAAAACAGTCAAACCACAGTCGTTCCCATGTCGAACCTGAAGCAGGGTTGGCGTTAAAAGCATGTGTGATTAGTCTACAAAAGCACCCACAATTCTGACCAGCTCATGCAATAGTGTTGGACAATCCAAGGCAGCCTCATATGAGACCTTGGCTGGGGCCCATAGAAGAGTTTTGCCCTGACACAAATTCCCTTACACTCTTTCTATGTGTGTGTTGCAGTTTGCCTCGAATATGTCGAGGAATAATGACTTTTCAACACGAGCATCTTGCCTTGCGCAACTAAGATCTGCCGTTTTCTTTTTTTCCTTTTTTTTTTCACTGCCCTGAAAAACGTGCGGTAATTTGATCCAAAGTAGCAATGAGCTGTGTGCAGTAGGGTGACAGGAGATAGAGAAAGGTAATGTTGATGCATCTTGGAGATTACTCAACAGATAAAAGTGTCACTGTGTTAATTGGCAATGGAATGAACAAGTGCCAAGCTTGGTCTCTTCTTCCCCATCTTCCTGGGCCAGATTGGTTTTGTCTTGTCGGTGTTTGTATTCAGATGCCTGTCACCTGTTTTCACTTGAAGCTTAGCTTCATTTGAGTCAAAAACGGCAATATGAAACTCGATGGAAATCATCATCTTTTGTCAAGCATCTAGTGATCACGTTCCCTCTGCAAGCTGCACATTTTGACAGGGCCATAATGACTTATCCGATATCAGAGCCTCTAAATTGAGTATGAGTTTTGTTTCTTGAAAGTCATATTCTCTTTGGGGGAGAAAAAAAAGCAAATTCTTGTTAAAAAGTGGGAGGGGGAAGGCAACTGTTGTGTGCAGAGCTGGGGAGCTTTCCATATGTGTTGCACATTAAACATCTTCCACGTAAGAATTTTGCAGTGCGTCAAGTGACTGTAAGCGATGGCTCTTGTGGAATCCACTGCTACCGCAAATGGTGATGGCCACATGCCTAGATGTTGTCAAATTAATGGAGAATTTGTGGATTGAAAGCTGTCAATCATTGTATTTCAAAGGAATCCCCGTGTTCAGGAGCTTTGGATACCAGTTGCTGGTGGAAACTGCGGAAGATGGGTTATTTCCTTCGTGCCCTTCTTGTGGCATCGAGTTGACTACTTTGGAAAATGGGATGCTGAACCAGATGGGACTGTGGTCTGATCCTACAGGGCTTATATCCTTCCTGATGTTCAGAGCAGCACACCTGGGTAGACCCGGGGTCTGATGCAGTAGAAGGAGTTTCATGTAGATCCATTCATTTTACTGATGCCATTGTGATTAAAGGCACAGTTGTAACCCGGAGGTAGGCCAGCACAGTTTGTCCAGCATAAGGGATACCATAATGTATGTTTGGAACACTCTGAGTCAGAGAGGCCAGCACACAGATATGAGCCATCCTCCCTGACTCCGAGAGTGGTCTATGCTTTATAGTGGACCTTGTGCCGGACAAACTGTGCTGGCCTAACTCCAGGTTAGGATTGTGCTCTCAGTGGCACCCTCAGGTTCCAGATTTTTTCCCCTACATCTCCAGCTAGGTAGAGGAAACCCCTCTGTGAAACCCAGGATTGGTTCAGCCAGCCATTGTTGACAATATATAACTGGGGGACCAGTGGTTCATTGCAGATGTATTAACCTTGGTTTGTATCTTGGCTAGAGGAACTAACAGATATCAAGGACTGGTAAGAAGGGGCCTCTGCCAGTTTTCATGGGCCTCAGAGGGAGACCGTTGGTTCGGCTCCATCATAATCTTCCACCCCTTAGGTTTCTCACACCTCTAGGAAAAGTGTGTCTTTTATACGCTCAGTGGGATTGTTGACCTTCTTTTGAACAGCAGACATCACATCCTCCCACATGTCATGTCACAAACTCCTTTTTACACGCCCATCTATTTAAAAAGCTGATTGAGATGGGGCTCACGGATCCAGCCCAAAGGTCCTTGGTCACACACAGAGCCAGTTGTAAGGCTGTATAGATGTTAAAGCATGCACAGATAAACCCCCATTGGCTTTTGGAAGACCATTAGTTGCTACAAGCATCTACTACTTAACATGCTCTGCTGGTTAATGTGGACCACAGTCAGTGGTAGTCAATGAATTAATTAACAAAAAGAAATTTAAATTACCCTGGTAATTGTATGCGGTGTCGACCATTAATTGAGTTTGCCTCTAGGTGTGGACACTCTCTCCAGTTAGAGTGGGAAGACCGAGAAAAGAATGAATGACTAAAAATAGCCCTTAAGAAGAAAATTAGTCTCATTAACTATAAAGAAACAGAGGCATAACCTTTTAGGTTGTAATTACAGTTGCTATGAAATAAGAACCTGGAATTTTAGCCTATTCTATACCTGTGTATGGAAGCTTTATCCATTGGTACATTTTTGAAATTTGCACTGAAAAGCATGCATGTGTGTCTTTTATGCTCGGTTGTGAGTCTAATCCATTTCAACAGTTCAGGTGTTGTGACCACTCTTACAACGAACCTGGGCAGGAATTGCGGCAAAGTGAATCAGAAAGGGAAAAAAAGCCTATTTGCACAAACAAAAAAAACCACACAGCCCCTCCCTCTTTCCAGCATCCCACCTTCCCATATTGTCAATTATGGCTACCCTCGATGCTGCTTGAGCCACCTGAACTTGGCTCATGACCCAACTAGTGGGTCTCAACCCACAGTGTGAGAAAACACTGTACTGTACTAGGAAGTAAGTTCCTTGTTGTTCAATAGGGCTTACTTCCAGGAAAGCATGTTTAAGATTGTGGCCTGATTCGGTTTTTAAAAGGAATAACCAGCATCGCTTTGAACTGCACCCTGAAGTAAGTAGAGAGTCTGGGGAGCTGTTTCAAAATTGAAGAGCTGTGACCACTTCTAGGAAGATATTTGGAGATACTTTAGTCCCAAGCAACACTGATTTTGTGTTGACTATGAATGGTAGTCAGTGAAGACCATCATGATGCATAACAGAACATTTGGCTTCTCTGCTAGTTCAAAATTCAGATTAGCATTTTTCTGGCAATGTGAATGGGAGTTGGAAGTGGAGTTTTGCATGGGTGACTGGACACAAGAAATAACAGATTTTGCAGCGTGATACTCAAGTTGGAGAACGTACATCCTGTAAACCTGGTGATTTGATTTATGAGTGTTATCGTCTTTTATTTGCCCTGAGATTGTCTTGCTTTTGATATTGGTTCTTTTATAGGAGTGATCTGTTTTTGCTTCTTTTACTTTTTCTTTTATCCAAGGTATTTTTCAACTACTCTCTCTCTCTCTCTCTCTCTCTCTCTCTCTCTCTCTCTCTCTCTC
>JAJKFI010000088.1:756084-780358 GCA_029204185.1 Lerista edwardsae
CTAACCTGGAGTTTGGCCAGCAAAGCAAAGGCCACCATAAAGTACATTTGAACCACTCTCGGAGGATGGTGCCTATCTGTGTGCTGGCCTCTCTGATTCCAAGAGTGATCCAAACAGCTTCAGAAATCGCAAACATCTGAAGAATAGCAGCAATGCTTAGGAGGTGAAATATTTCAACAAAAGCAGATTGCTAGTAATGTTAAAAATAATAAACTGGAACGCCATAATATGATTTCCTTAAAGAAAAGAGAACGAGGTCTGATAATAGGATTTTTGCTCCCTTTTACATCTCCAGATCTGCACAGGCTGCATATTAATTGGGACCCTTTAAATATCTTCTTACCCAGTAGAATGTCTTGCTCAAGAACACATTATAAGGGGGAGAAAATGTCCTTCCTCTACAGCTTCCCATCTTTTATCACATCAGAAGACCTGCCTGTACTGCTTGGTCATGTTTTGTGTTTATGTGCTCCTTGCGAGGAGGGACTGTGATATTTTTGCTCCTCTCGCCTCCAAGGTCACCAGATTCATTGTATAGTCTCTGTAATCTCCAGGTATGCATGCATTTGTGGGTTGCACAGTGACATGGTGCCTGCGTTTAACAACTGGAAAGCAGCAACCCCTCGTAAAAACACAAGCTGGTCGTGATGAAAAGGAAGTAAAGGGTTGGTTAACCAGGGCAAAACTGGCAGCAAGGCTCAGAGGCCCTTGGGAGATTTCTCCAAAGCTGATTCTGGTGTTGAATCATGTTTGGTTGGTTGCTGCAAAATTATCTTTTGCAGGTTTTTTTTTAATGTTGTGGGGAGTTAAAAAACAAAAATCATTGCCCCTATTTTAGACGCTTTGGATAATGAGAATCAGGGTGCAATCCTCACCTGGAGTTAGGCAGGCACAGTTAGGCCAGCACAGTTTGGCCGGCACAAGGGACACCGTAATGTATGCTTGGACCACTCTAGGAATCAGAGAGGCCTGCACACAGACATGTGCCATCCTCCTGGCTCCAAGGCTGGCATCCAAACCCTCAGCAATAAAATCCACTCGCACTGCAGCTGCTGATGTTGTCCCCGCTAAGCCCATTGCAATCTCGACTACCCTCTGAAGGATTTTTTCCATCTGTGCAGCATCTAAAACACCGAAAGCAATAAGCCCAAACTGCTTGCTTATTCTTTTTTATTCCTCCATCCTCAAAGAGAAAGAGGAGAATGTTTCATGGTCCTCAGTAGCCATGCTGGTCTTTTACACAACAGCCGTTGAGTGGAAGATGAACATGCGGAAAGGGAGAACAGAAACACAACCATGCCATGAGTCCCATCTCCAACCTCTGCATGCTAACCTGGAGCTGCAATGTCATGATGAGGGACTCCATTGTTTGCAAGTAGCCAAATTGCATGGGGAGATACAAAACTGGTGCAAGTGTACATTTGCTCAGAATCTCAGGAGCTGTGGTGGGGAGCTGACCAGCAGGGATGGGGACTTGAGTCACAAGACTTGGAATCGAGTTGTGAAAATGCTGGTGTTTTGCAACTCGTGTTGGATTCGAGTCACGGATGTTGCTGATTGGGTGTGACTTGAGACTTGTGGCAGTAACTCGGAAAAGAGTCATGACTCAAATGTGACTCAAGTCCTGACTCTCTTTAGTGTTGCTTGCTTGCTTTTTTTCCTTCACACTGCTTCCATATTGCCCCAGAAGTCCTCATGAGTGATCTGGAAACTGTCTTTCAGATTGATGGGAGCAGCAGTTTTAGTGGGAGGAGAGTATGTGGTTCCAGGAGATGGGGCTTGAAAGGTGGATGAAGATCTTTTTTTTTTTCTCGAGATAACTTGGGACATGAGTCAAAAATGATTCAAAATTTTTCTGCAAGTTGAATTGCGATGGCATGCACTATGACCCGAAACTCAATTTGAGTCATGGGGATGCTGTCTCGGGGCTTGACTCAACTTGTGAAATGTTCCTCAGGCACATCCCTGCTGACCAGTGGGTCCAGCCTTGCTCCCTCCTTTGCTATGCAATCACTTTACACAACTTTGCGGTAAATTATGGCGTGCTGTAGCAGTTAGGTGTTTCCAGTTCTCCTAAACTAGATTACCGTAAATATTCTCAGGGGCATCTTCTTTTCAACTTACTGAGAAGTGCTCAGATGTCTGGATTTATATCAAGTAGAATTCTTGGCTTTGTGTAGACGTTCCTGTTGAGGAAAAATCGCTCAGGCCAAGCAACTTATTTGGAGTCTTGTCTGTTCCAGTTTTGGCTCGCTTCCATCCCTTGTTTCGCTTTGCAGCCCAGATGCTTGTTTGCTCCAAATGGTATCTTGAGCTCACTGTCTGACAGTTACTTAATATTTATTGGTTGCTGCACATTCCTGGTTCCCAGCCTATGTGCCACAGGAGGGAGGAGGTGGAAGAAAATACAGGATTGCGCTGTATGACTACCCAACATGCTTATGACCGAGATTTGATCCAGTGCCAGTTCACAGTTCAGCCTATGCTACAGTAGTTTGCATGGCTCCTGTAGTTCCTCTTCGCTGCTTATTGAAGCTAATTTGGATGTTAGATTTATTCGGGGGGGGGGGAGAGCATGCCCCACTGAACGTGGCAGATGTTTGCCTCCAGCGTGAAAGGGGGAATTTGCTTCTTGTATTCTTCTAGATGTTTTTGAAAGAGGGCAAATTCATGGAGTGGCTGGATACTACTCATGATGGCTGCATGTTCAGCATCAGAATCAATATATTCAGGATCATTGCACCACCAAATAGCCGCTGTGAGAGACTGCTATGTGTTCAGGTCCTGCAAGGGGGCTTGGGAGAGGTGCATGCACTGGACCCTGGGATCTTTTATGCAAAGGACATGGCCTACCATTACATGCAGGCTGGTACTAATTCGCAACCTTCATTGAAAAATTCACTTGCCTTTGGCAAGTTTTTTTTTTTTAATTCCGCTTTTCTTCTCTTTTAACCTCAGTGATTGCAGTTCTGTTTGTCAGCCACAAAGTGGCAGTTAGGCTGCAGTTTCATTCCCTGCTATCAGCCACAAGGGGCTGTTTGAACCACCCCAAAATTTCTACAGGTCTTGAAGGCACTGAGATCATTTCCCTGCTCCCAAATATCTCCTGCCCCTCCTCTAACTTATGCCAGCAAAATAACTGGAGTAGGTCTGTACAGACCCATTGATGGCCAGGCAGCCTATGGAGAGTAAGGGGAAAACCAGTATTTTTAATGACCTCTCCCAGGCGGTCTGGTTCCCCCCCCCCCAGTAGCATGCAGAGTGCACTAAGTCAGACTGGCAGGGGACAGAACTGGGCCCTAAGAGACTCACAACACCATCCTGTGCGTGTCCTCTCCGACGCAAGCTCCACGGACTTCCCCGCGCAGGCCTAAGATTGCCCCAGAAGACCTAAGATTGCTGGCATCTTGACAGCTTTGGGTTCCCATCGAAATAGCAAGCAATGGTCAACAGAAAGGGCAGGCTGCTTTTTGAGGGTGGGAAAATACTGGGGCAAGGCAAAGAGAAGCCATTCGGACCGTAGCATTTGCCGTGGCTTCAAACAGCCCACTCCTCGGCGCTCTGGTCCGGCACACTTCCCCAAGCCCTTCCAAATGTAGCGCATCTTTAATTTTTCAGAACCCTCCTGAAATGTGCAATTTAGTCCCATTACTCAGGCTGCCCGCAGCTTCCTTTTGAGTCACTCTCGCCTACCGTTCTCTCTTTCCATTACCTGCAACCGGCCTCACCAAAAATGAATTAACAGCCTCCTGCCTTGCTGCCCCAGAGATACCTTTGATCTTTTCTCCTTCTATTGATGTCCAAAGTTATCGTCCTAAATTTGCTCCCAGAAACAACTTGATTGCTTCCCTTGACTTAAATTCTGCTCCGGCATGCTCTTCTTTCGAAAGCCTTCCGACTTTCACCGCAGCTTCTTCCCAACACGATGAATTTGTCAAGCCCCCTCTCCTCCTCTTGGGAGGCTCCCAAGCTCAGACATCATCCACCTTCTGAGAGAGTCTAGCGTCATAGACGGGGGAATTTTCCTGTGCTCCTTAGAGAACCTCAACTTTTCACTGTTGCCAAACAACTGTCAAGATATGAGATACCTTAGAGGCAGCAGCTCAGAGGAAGCATTTTTGTTGAGACAACAGCATGGAGGAATTCTTGCATCCCCCCCCACCCCGGAAGCTACACTCCTGATCTGAGTCCCCTGCCCCAGCTGCTGCATGTTGCAAAAGCCATGTTGAGCTGCAATCACAGACTTTTATCTTCTTGAGTACTGTCACCTTTTGCCACACTTAATATGCGGCAGTTAAGTCACTAGGAGCAATACTAACTCGGAGCCCCATGCTTAAAATTGCAGCTTCGGCCAATAAAACTGTGTTATGTGGTTTCCATTGTGATAGGATAGGATAGGATAGGATAGGATAGCCTAGGGACTTCTGTGTCCCAGAGGTACTTTTTCCCCCTTTTTTGCTGGGAAGAGCAAATTCCTCTAAGTCTTGCTTATCCCTGATGCCTGTGGAGACATCTCTCTGCACGCCAGCTGGAATTGCTCTCTGTTCAGGGGTTGAAATAGCAGTAGACTCCTGCAGAACGAGAAAATTTTCTGCCAATTGAGTGAACAGATCTAGCTAGTAGAAAGACCTTTTACTTTTTTCCTGCGAACCTAGCAGTTCGAAAGCACCTAAAATGCAAGTAGATAAATAGGGACCACTTTGATGGGAAGGTAACGGCGGTCCGTGCGCTACGGCTTAGAGTCATGCAGGCCACATGACCACGGAAGCTTGTCCTCGGACAAAACGCCGGCTCTACAGGCTTTGAAACACTCTACAGGCTCTACAGGCTCTACAGCACCGCCCCCTACAGTCGGTCACGACTAGACCATTCGGTCGTGGGAAAACCTTTACCTTTACCTTTTACTTTTAGAGGAAAAATTAAGTGCTTAAGAATGCTGTCCAGATTCAGGGGAGGGACCTCACCACTGGTAGCAATCCATGCTTGGTTTCTTGCAATTATTATCTATCAATCAATTAATCAATCAAAAAGTATTTATATACCGCTTGTCAACATGAAGTTCCCAAAGCGGTTTACAGGCAAATAATAATAACGTTAAATGGCTCCCTGTCCCAAAAGGGCTCACAGTCTAAAAAGTGCAGAACACCAGCAGCAACAGCCACTGAGCTGGGGTGAAGAGGGACAATTACTCTCCCCCTGCTAAATATAAGAGGAACACCACTTGGAAAAGTGCCTCTTGCCCCGTTAGCAGGGGTTATTGTTGTTGTTCAGTCGCTAAGTCGTGTCCAACTCTTCGCGACCCTCTGGACCGCAGCACGCCAGGCCTCCCTGTCCTCCACTAGCTTCCGGAGTTCACCCAATTTCATGCTCATTGCTTCGGTGACACTATCTAACCATCTCATCCTCTGCCTCCCCCTTCTCCTTTTGCCTTCAATCTTTCCCAGCATGAGGGTCTTTTCTAAAGAGTCCTCTCTCCTCATGAGGTGGCCAAAGTACTTGAGCTTCAGCTTCAGGATTTGTCCTTCCAGGAAGCAATCAGGCTTGACTTCCTGGAGGATTGACCGATTGGATCTCCTTGCCGTCCAGGGGACTCTCAAGAGTCTTCTCCAACACCATAATTCGAAAGCATCTATTCTTCGCCGCTCTGCCTTTCTTATGGTCCAGCTCTCACAGCCATACGTTGCTACTGGGAAAACCATTGCTTTGACTAGACGAACCTTTGCTGGCAGGGTGATGTCTCAGCTTTTTATTAAGTTGTCTAGGTTCATCATAGCTTTTCTCCCAAGAAGTAAACGTCTTTTAATTTCATGGCTGCAGTCACCATCTGCGCTGATCTTGGAGCCCAGGAAAATAAAGTCTGTCACTGCTTCCATTTCTTCCCCTTCTATTTGCCAGGAAGTGATGGGAGTGGTTGCCATGATCTTAGTTTTTTTTTTTAATGTTGAGCTTCAAGCCAATTTTGGCAGTCTCCTCTTTCACCCTCATCAGAAGGTTCTTTAGGTCTTCCTCACTTTCTGCCATTAGAGTGGTATCATCTGCATATCTGAGGTTGTTGATATTTCTCCCAGCAATCTTGATTCCAGCTTGTGAATCATCCAGCCCTGCCTTCCTCATGATGTACTCTGCATATAAGTTAAATAAACAAGGTGACAGTATACAGCCTTGTCGTACTCCTTTCCCAATTTGAAACCAGTCGGTTGTTCCATGTCCAGTTCTAACTGTTGCTTCCTGACCCGCATACAGGTTTCTCAGAAGGCAGATCAGGTGGTCTGGTACTCCCATCTCTTCAAGAACTTGCCACAGTTTGTTGTGATCCACACAATCAAAGGCTTTAATATAGTCAATGAAGCAGAGGTAGATGTTTTTCTGGAACTCTCTGGCTTTCTCCATGATCCAGCGAATGTTGGCAATTTGGTCTCTAGTTCCTCTGCCTCTTCAGAAACCAGCTTGTACATCTGGTAGTTCTCGATTCACGTACTGCTGAAGCCTAGCTTGTAGGATTTTGAGCATCACCTCGCTAGCATGTGAAATGAGTGCAATGGTGCGGTAGTTCGAGCAATCTTTGGCATTGCCCTTCTTTGGGATTGGAATGTAAACTGATCTTTTCCAGTCTTGTGGCCACTGTTGGGTTTTCCAAATTTGCTGGCATATGGAGTGCAGCATTTTGACAGCATCATCTTTTAAGATTTTGAGTAATTCTGCTGGAATGCCGTCAGCTCCACTAGCTTTGTTGTTAGTGATGCTTTCTAAAGCCCACTTGACTTCACACTCCAGGATGTCAGGTTCGAGCTCATTGACAGCATCATTGTGGTTATCAGGAACATTTAGATCGGCCTTATAGAGTTCCTCTGTGTATTCTTGCCACTTCTTCTTAATCTTCTTAATTCTTAATGCAGGGGTTAACCTAACCCCTAATTATGGCTTTCCCCTCAGCATTGGGTTAGGGTAGTTCATCAAACTGGTGAAATAGGGACGGAAACACTATTGCAACCCCTTTGTTGATATAATGAACAACACCCTGAGAAAAGCTCTGCTGGATCAGACCAAATGTCCATCTCATCCAATGTTCTGATTCCCGTAGTAGTTGATCTGATGCTCCAGGAAAGCTCACAAACAGGGGCACCTTCACCACGCAGAGAGGCGACAGCATTTGGATTTGTAGCTTGGGAAAAAAGACCATTAAGCAGGGACCAGTAATGAAGGTGGAATGGCAGGTGCCACAACACACCGTGTTACTGGCCCCTCCCACTTTTCCTTGGAGCCATTCTGGGCCACAATTCACTGCAGCCCAGAATGGCTTCAGCAGCAAGTGAGGGGGCACTTACACAGCATGTTTTTGTGCCTGCAGTTCTTGCTGTGCCCCTGTAGCTATGCTACTAAGAGGGACATGATGGAGACATTAAGTGTGTGTGTGTGTGTGTGAGAGAGAGAGAGAGAGAGAGAGAGAGAGAGAGAGAGAGAACCAGGGATCATCCAAACAAACTGACTGCAGGAGACATAGGATGGAACTTTTCACATAGCGCCCAATTAGTCTGTGGAATTCATTGCCACAAGATGTGATGGCAGCAACCAGTTTGGATGGCTTTAAAAAGGGGATTGGACAAATTCATGGAGGAGGAGAAGTCTACCTGGTGACTGCACACTAGCTCCAACCCAGTGGCAATTTGTCTCAGATTGCCAGTACGCCTTTCTCTCCTGCTTGTGGTCTTCCCAGGGCTAGCTGGTAGGATGGAGCCCCCTTTTGGCCTGATCCAGCAGGGCTTGTCTTGCATTCTTAACGTGTGCCATAAAATGGTTTTTCCTCTAGTTTCATAAATGTTTTATTTGCATCATCGTCTTCACAAAAGCAGCTGAGAATGAGCATTATTTTTCTTTCTGGATAAGTTGAAGCTTCCAACAACGGCAGTAATTTGCAATTATCTTTGTGTGTGTGCGCGCTCAAAGGCTAGGCTCGAGTCAGCAGAAATTAATCCAGCCAGCTGTATTCTGCACACCTGCAAGTTTTTTCCCCCCTCCCAGTAGACAAACGAAAGCATTACAGGAAACATTTGTCAGGAAAGATTATGCAGGAGAAAGGCCGCAGTCTCTTATCGATGTTCATTTGGAAGTTATCAAAGAGGAGAAAGTTGTTTAGAAGAAGAAATTGTATTCTTCTTGCAAGGATCACAAACAAGAACCTTTGAGCTGCATCTGCTGTGCTGCACTGTAAAAAAATGGAGGGGGCTGTGAACCTCAAAGGATTTAGGCCATCATGCCCTTATCCAGCGGATTGTAACTGTCATCTACAGTTTCACCTAAGAACAAGTTTGCTTGAAAATATGCCCAAATAACCACATCAGGGAACACCATCTTGATGCCCCTGTTACGGTAAATTGCTGTGCATGTTTTCCTGTGCAAAAGTTGGCACACTCCCTCCCTCCTGGAAAGGCTATACTACCTCAGTACACAGCGATGACTTGGCCTTGTGTGTGTTGCTGAGTACCATGTGTCACAGGCAGTGGCGGCATTCAGCCGGTACACTGGGCGGGAGGAACAGGTGAGCGGCAGCTCGCCCGTAGCTTACCGCTCCGTTTCGCCGTCTTCCCCGCCCCCATGGAAGACAGCGAAACGGAGCGATAAGCTACGGGCGAGCTGCCGCTCACCTGTTCCTCCCGCCCAGCGTACCGGCTGAATGCCGCCGCTGGTCACAGGGGTTGTGTTTGACTATTTTTTATAGAAGGTTTGGAAAAGGGGAGGAAGGGTCTAGCTACAGTGTCTAGGTCAGTGGTCTTCAAAGTCCGGCTTGGACGTTGAACCCACTGTGGATGCAATCCTAACCTGGAGTTAGGCTGGCACAGTTAGGCCAGCAAAGTTTGGCTGGCATAAGGGATACCGTAAAGCACGTTTGGACCACTCTTGGAGTCAGGGAGGATGGTGCACATCTGTGTGCTGGCCTCTCTGGCTCCGAGAGTGGTCCAAACATCCATGTCCAAACATCCCTTGTACCAGCCAAACTGTGCTGGCCTAACTCTAGGTTAGGATTGTGCCCTGTGTTTGCAGGGGTGTGGACTGGGGCTTGGGGGGATGCCCCAATGGCGCTGCAGCGATCGCGGGGACCCAGGGGCATGAAAGTGTACCTCCTCTTTGATGCAGTGAGCTCCATTTTGCTGTTGGGGCTCACTTCCAGTTTGCAATCGATCGCAAAATATCCCCGCCTTGTTATTTCATGCCCTTGTTATTTCATGCCTTTGTTAAATGTTGCTGCTATGGAACATGCCTGATTATTTTTCAAAATTATACTACCATGGGCTGCATTACAGGCAATGGCGTTGCAATTATAGAATCATTATTATTTTTTTGTTACATAGTGTGTTCTTTAAAAGCTGGTACTAGCCATCATTTTTTCTAGGCTATATTAAAATGAATGAACTGATACACCATTTTCCCCTCCCCCCTCACCCCATCAAAGTATGATTTAAATTCATAAGCTATTTTTCCCCATGTATCTGAAATTCTTGTTCATTTCCCGATTTCTTTCTGCTACTTAAAAAGAAAGAAAGCTTGAAAGAAAAGCGGGAGGAGGGGAAAAAAGGCTCTCTTTCCCATTTATCACTTTTAGGATATAACTGAGAAGGATACAACACTTTATTCACATTAAACTAATAACCTCAGTACCATTTAAATCCCATCTCTTCAAGGCTGCTCAGCAAAAGCCAAGGGCCAGAAATACTGCCTCCCTCCCACCCCCCACCCCCCAGCAATCTGATTGGTAGGCTCTCCTGCCATCTTAGCCGAAGAGTGGCAAGGTAGATCATGCCTCACTATCCGTCATTTCTGATGGAATGGACCGGAACCAAGCAATCTAGCCTGGCATCACACAAATGCTGCAATTAATGACAAGTCTGTTTTGTGATGCAACTTGATGCAAAATCAAAATGGGAAAGTGTATGCTTGGGGAAACGGAGGTGGGAAGAACTTCAAGCTCTACAGCAGAATTAGGGCCTATCCCATCCTATCCCATCCTATCCAATTTTCCAGCACCGATGCAGCCAAGCCAACAGGAGGCTATGCGATGCAGCCTGCAGTGGAGGGAAGTAATGGAGGCCACCTCAAAGAATGTTTGTTCCCTTACCTTGGGGTTCTATTGCAGCTGCATCAGCACTGGAAAGTGGGATAGGATTGGGCCCTTAGTGATTCACGCTGGTGGTGTTGGTTGTGAAATAGAGCGTTTTTATCAGGAAACAAGGCAATTGATTTTATTTATGGCACGGTAGCCTGTCATGAGCACTGAATGTGCATTTCTGTGGCTGTGGCTGGCAACATTTGGATGGCAAAGAATAAGAATCGAACAGGCTGAAAACGTTTTGAACAATCAGGTTGCCACTGGGGGAAAAGCCAGTGCTAAGATTTGGGCTCATGCATCTTCTTTCAGATCTGTTTCAGGCAAGATTTGTTGGTGACTTGCAAGGCCCTGCTTGGCCTGTCTTCCATCGTTCTGCAATTTCCCCCACGGTGGGCTGTCGTAATATCTTCCTTCTCAGACAGTGTTTTGCCAGAGAACCGAATAAGCTGCAGCCGGCTGGAAACCGCTGTCAGATTTCTCAGCCTTGGGACACTTTCACTCTCTTTCTGCCTCTCTTTTTAAAACATTGGACATTCGCAGTGTGAACAACATCATTGTGTGTGTCCCCAAGAATTCTCTCCTGGCTGTTGGTAAATTGTCTGTGGTGGGGGAGTGCTCTGCCAAGCTACTCCGCTGGAATCCGTCGAGCAAAGTCACCAAACGTGCTTTGCAAGATGACGTGACGTTGCAGAATTCCTTTTCTTTACTTTGTTCGTTCCCGGAATTAGCGGGTAGATTGCAGTCCAGCCACCAGAAACACACGCAATTCGTTCCATTTTTGGACGTCTTCCTATAAGTATGTTAAGGACAATACTCTAGTACTACCGGCGCTAAGTGTCATAAATGTGACACCATCGTGTCACCATGGGAGGAGGGAGTGCCAGCGCTGGGCCTCGGTGCTGTGCGGAAGACTGTGCGGGAGGGACAGAGTCGATAGAGGGATGTTCTTTTCCCTCTCTCACAACACCTGAACCAGGGGGCATCCGCTGAAATTGAGTGTTGGGAGAGTTAAAACTGATAAAAGGCAATACTTTTTTACCCAGTGGGTGATTAAGCTATGGAACTCCTTGCCACAGGAGGTGGTGATGGCACATCTGGCCTAGATGTCTTTAAAAGGGAACTGGATGGATTTCTGGAGGAAAAGTCCATCGTGGGCTATAGGCCATGATGGGTTGGGCAACCTCCTTACCTTAATAGTAGGCTACTTCAGAATGCCAGGTGCAAGGGAGTGGCCACAGGATGCAGGCATCTTGTTGTCTACTGAGCTCCCTGAGGCACCTGGTGGGCCACTGTGAGATGCAGGAAGCTGGACTAGATGGGCCTTTGGCCTGATCCAGTAGGGCTCTTCTGATGTTCTTATGTTAAGACTGGCTGGTGCTCATGTAGTGCTTATGTAGCATTAAAAAGTAAGAAGAAGCTGTATAGCAGTGGTTCTCAAACTTTTTAGATCAGGACCCACTTTTTAGAATAGCAGTCATGTCGGGACCCACTAGGAGGGATGTCATTAACCTGGAAGTTACATCACAGCCGGAAGTGACTTCATAAAGCAGGAAGTGCCATCATTGTAAAATGACACTCCTGAAATGCAGATTGGCATTCTCGAACTGCAGCAATTGCACAACCATGAAACATCCCTGATAGAAAGCAAGCTGAAGACAAAATATTATGTAAAAGCACTGAACTTAAAAATAAAATAAAAAATAAACCTCCCTTGACAATTCAAATGGTTAACACTCACAACACGAGTCTAGCAAGGGTAAGGTCTGCAGCTCCCAAGATGGCAGCTGCCAGCTTTCCGCAACCCACCTGACATCAGGTCGTGACTCACCAATTGGGTCCCAACTCATAGTTTGAGAAACACGGCTGTATGGCATTAGTTCTGCCCCCTTCTGGCAGGGAGGCCTACTGCTTTCTAGAACTTGAAGGGTGACTGGGCAAGAATCTAGCTGTGTGATTTGGTGCTCTCTCTGAACTTTTAAAAACTCGTAATTCACCGTTTGAAATTGGAATCTGTTCAGAGCCGAAACAGAAATAGGCTTGAGAGCTGTTCTTTTCCTTTCTCCTTCTTGTTCAGCTGCCCGCTGAGCCTTTCACCCTAGGTGGCCCCAGAGTTTCTTCACATCTCCTCCCTCCAGGAGCCTCTACTCTGCGATGCATGAATTGTCAGCGCTTAAATAACAGCCACCCTGATAATGAACGATTTAAAATACGCACGCGGGAGTCTTGTCATTACAGGTGTTTGAGGCCATCGTATAATTTTGTCTGCTTGATTCGTGCGTTTTTGAGTGTTGGCTGTGACAGGCGTTTCTGCTTGGGAAAACAAAAGGTTATTATTAACAGTGGCGAGAGAGGGAGGCACTCGAAGGAGGCAGGCTGCAATCTCCTCCATCCAACTCCGCTAATGCACTGGATTGCTAACCTTCAATTAGCCAGTTGTCTGTGCTGAGCAGGAGAAAGAGAGAGAGAAATTAACTGATATCAGGCTGCTAAACCGATCTGGCAACCCAGGACAACTCCTGAGAAATGTATTTACTTTGGTGATTTCTGTAGTTGGACAAAGGGGACAAATTCACAGTGGTTCAACGATAGGAAAAGATTGATCTGGTGCACTCTTCTGTGCCCTCTGGCTCCCAAAGGGGCAGGAGACTTTTCCAAGGAAAGAGTTGTATTGGCAACTTCAGCCTAGGACTGGAGTTTTCATGCCAAGCTGAATTTTAATGAGCATTCCTCATTCTAATGTTTCCAAACATTTTAGCACTGGGACCCACTTGTTAAAATCTCACACTGTCAGGATCCCCCAACTTTACAATACTAAAAAAGGTGATCTATTAAATAATGATGCTCAAACATTTATCCCCCTATATATATACAAGTTTGCAAACTGCAGGAGCTCAGTTCTTTGCAGAACAATTAGCAGCTGTCTTGCAAACTGCAGGAGCTCAGCTCTTTGCAGGACAATTAGCAGCTGTCTTGCAAACTGCAGGAGCTCAGCTCTTTGCAGGACAATTCACTAATGCTTTGGGGGAAAAGAGAGACTGTGCGTTGGGGGAAGGACCCTTGCTGTGTGGTAGGCCATGTCCTTTGCATAAAAGATCCCAGGGTCCAACGCATGGCATCTCTAGTTGGGGAGGGAAACAACGCCCAGGACTCTGAAACAAGTCCAGGACAGTGTGTGGACAATGCTGAGCTAAAATGGATCTATAGTCTGTCTCAGTTGAAAAGAGCTTCCAGTGTTTCTAACTGAGATTGGGACAGATATAGGCCTGATGTAAATGTCATCTTTTCATTTGGTTCATCACATTTAGAATAGTTCATGTTTTATTCCTCCTCCCTCCCTCCCTCCCTCCCTCCCTCCGTGTGTGTGTGTGTGTGTGTGTGTGTGTCTGTGAAAATTAAAACTAAAGAAATGAAACTTAGTTAGCGAAGGCTGCTAGGAGGCACAGGTGATCGGCGGCTGAGAGAACTTGGCACCGTTTCCATCTCCCCCGTCATTTTTCTTCCCTGCCTGTGTCGACAGACTAGGCAGGGAGGACGCCAGGAAGGAGGAGGCAGGGAAGGCTCTGCAGTGCCACTGAAATAGAGTTTCTGATCAAAAGGATCAGTAGGCGGTTGGTGAGCGGGCCGGCATGTTCATCCGTAAGAGAGTCTTTCCAAGATGCTTTGCTGTGGGTGGGGAATAAAAGTCCCCTTTGTCATTTAAAAAAAAAAAAGATTTATTTTGGTTTTGTTTCTGCCTCCCAGTGTGAAACAGCTCCTTCTCCTCTCCTACCACCCCCCCTCCAAGTGCTTCTGAGTGAAAGTATCACAAGTAATTAAGCAGAATACCCCGGCTGAATATTAAATTGGAAATTAAGCCCAAATGCTCACCCACCGCAACGCTGCAATTTTTGAGCCGAATGCCTCAATTTGAGAGTGGCGGAGCCAGAATGCATTTCCCGCCCTGCCTCGCTAGCTAAATTGATTGAATTAAACATGCTTCGCGATGCTGGCTGACCTTTGACCTCCCCAGTTACTCGGAATAATCAGGAGGCTAATTACGCAGCAAGAGCAGGGCCAAGGCTGAGTTCAGAGCACCTACACTGGTTTTAATCAGGGTGTTGTGGCAGAGGCTGGCATGGAAACCTCGAGTCCCGCACAGTTTGATCTGCGAGATGCCGTGACCGCAAACGTAGACATTCACGGAGTGGCGGGCACGGGCTTGTTGACGTGAAGCACTTTTTAAACAATGGGTGAGGGAGAGTGTGATCCGTCTGTGTCTGGTGGGCAAAGCGGCACGATTGTAGAATTGACCACATGAACCAGACCCGCTGGAGTGTTTCCCGCATTGTTCAGGTTTGGTTGTTGTCACTGGATTTTTCTAACTGGGCTTCTGCAGGCCAGGCAGGAATGCCACAGGAGTCGTTCTCCCCATTGTCACCCTTCCACTCTAGAGTATCAGTGCAAGCGGAAAGCAAGCATTTTACGTTTGTACTCATTTCATCTCACTCTTCCGCCAAGGACTTCAAAGTAGTATGCATGTCATCAATGGGGCTTACACCCCGGAAAATGTGCACAGGATGGCAGCCCAAGAAAGGAGGTGGTTTCAGCAGAGAAGACTGGAGGAGACCAGATTGATGCCAACATCCTGGGGGTTGCATCAGCCGAAAAGCTGTGGAGCCTTCCTGTAGCTCAGAACACTGAAGGGATAACAAAGGCAGCAGATTATCCTTTCATCAGCTACCAACTTCCTTGTCAGCCGTGAGTGGGGCTTGTCAGAAAGATGGCCTCGTTCTTCCCCAACGTGAGGAAAATATTAAAATGGGCTGTGCAAAGATACCTTTCTTCGCATTACACTTTCTGTTCAAAACACACCGTTGCCAGCATGACTCCTTTTATCTCCAAAATTACTCAGAGGTCTGATGGTTGGAGGCCGGGAGTCAGGTGACGCACAACGGCTCTCAGGGCGCAATCCTAACTTGTGCATCAACCCACTGGGCAGTGAGGATTGAATCCAGCTTGTGGGCCCAGAAATCATTGGTTGGCCCCACTGGAGGAGATATTGATTGAGCATTTGGTCTGATGTATCGGGGACCGGTGTGTGGTCCGTGATCATGGACTGTTTTCCCCCACCCCTGCCATGGAAAATTGCAAGACTGCTGTGAAAGGGCAGTTGGATCAAGCTGGGCAGATTTGCTCAAGCTATTTGGTGGCTTCTCCCACTGGGGTGCTCCAGTTTGCGGGCAGTGTGCAGCCTCTTTCTCCCCATGAGTATAGTATTGAATTAATTTGACCAAATTTGTTGGTTGAGTAAGCATAATTTTTGGACCCCCTCGTTACTGGCTGGGACATTATTTGTATTAGGGCACAGTCCTAACCTGGAGTTACGTCAGCACAGTTAGGCCAGCAAAGTTTGACCAGCACGGGGGATACTATAAAGTGTGTTCGGATCACATCCCAAGTCGGGGGGATGGTGCACGCCTGTGTGCTGGCCTCTCTGACTCCGGGAGTGGTCCAAGCATACTTTACAGTGTCCCTTGTGCCAGCCAAACTTCGCTGGCCTAACTGCCAGGGTTAGGATTGTGCCCTTAGTGTGGATGTCCCCATACTCAGCAGAGAGTGTTGACTTTGCGTGGATCAAAATGCTCCATCTATGAAAATGAGCACTAGAAAGACCATCGAGCATTTAAAAGGGGGGGGGAGGAGAATGGCATCTCTTCCTGTCACTGGAGAATCTTACCTTCCATTAGCAGTAAAGAGCTCTGTGCACTTACATCTGGGAGCAGAAACTCAGAAATGTTGTTTAAAGCCGCAAAAAAACCAGATTTGTTTTCTCTCATTGGAAATCAGGCACTCAGCACTCAGCAACATCTCCAAAAGACCGTAATGGGAAGGAATATAAAGAGAGGATGTTTTAATTCCACCATAGCCTTGCTTAGTGAATGGAGTGGGTGATTCAATCATTAGGATAGGTTGAAGAGGGTCATGTAGGCCACTGGTTCCCAAACTGTGGGTCAGGACCAGTGGTGTCATTCAAATGATTTAGAAACAGGTACTCACTTTTGATTGGCACTTGTTGGGGTCCGCCCACCGGAAGTGACATCATAAGCTGGAAGTGATGTCATGACAGGAAGTAAAATAAATCCAATTTGTATTAATGGGACTTTCTCTTAAGGTACTTGTGTTTAGGACTGCAGCTTCAGGCTTTGGCTTATTTTGCAGGCTGTTATAACTGCAGTAAAAAAAAATGAACCCAAACGAACTTGTTAGGAAATGGATTCAAAAGTCATAGAAAGGAAGAGGAAAACCGGAGGGGAACAGTTCTAAAGAATCTAAAACTGCATCACAAAGAAAAAGTAGAGCAAGACTAGAGGGAAGCAATAAGAAATGTAGCCAAAGGCAAATGGGAAGGGAGGAGATTGCGACAGTGGGAAAGAGCTTCAAAAAAGAAGCTTCTTCACAAAAGAATGTATATGCACATTTGGCTTTTGAAGGAACTCTTCAGACACAGCCTGGTAATCTATTCCTGACAATGAAAACAAAGGAACCCGTGTGGCTACACGCTGAGCAAACCCGCAGAAATTGCTCTTGTCGACAGGACGGACTTGGGCACGCCCACTGAGGGGTTCACAGTTTGGGCCACTCATGTCAAGCTCAGCTTGTTGCCCCCCCCGCACCCCTGTAGCTACGCCGCTGCCAGGAACCATCGCAGAGCCCCTGCTTGCTCCCAAGTGCACCTTCCTGGGGAAAGACTTGGCACGGACTTAGCGCGGCAATGGGACTCCCCCGGGGGCGATCCGAGGTAGCCTCTTCACCATGGGGTCTTTGCCCCTTGCCGCCGAAGGGGAGCCCCCCCGAGGCAGGGAGCGGGCGGGCGGATAGACAAAGAGAGAGACAGACAGACGCGCGACTCGGTGGAGGCGAGAGAGGAACCGGAGTGAACGAGGTGGAGCAACTCCGGTAGGGGAACGGGGCCGCCCCTTGGCTATAGGGGCGCGGGATCCGGCTCCTGTGCGTACTTGCCCTGGTGCGATTCTCACGGGGCGCGAGGGGACTACTCAGGAGCAGGCGCGCAGGGGCGTTGCCCGGGGAGGCCTCCTGGCCACGCGCGCTTTCCCGGGAAGGGTCCTCATTGGCCGGCCGGGGGCCGACTCGCGAGTCAACGCACGCGTGAGGATGCGATCCTGCGCGCACTTTCCCTGGGGAGGCGCGGCTAGCCTGGGGCGGGCTCCGGAGTAAAGGCGCTGGCTGGGGGAGAGGTGGGCATCCTGCGCGCACTCGCGGGGATGACGTCGGAGTGGCTGCACCTTGCTCTAGCGCTGGGCCCGCCGGCAAACTCCGACCCGGCCTGACCCGGCGCTGTATCGGGCGCCCAGTGGGCGGGGCCAGCTGACCCAGAAACCGGTACGTGCGTAGTGGTACGTACCGGGTGATTGACAACACTGGTCAGGACCCACCAGTGGGTCGCGAGCCAATTTTAGGTGGGTTGCAAAGCACCTAGAGCAGCCATATTGAAAATATGGAGAGACGGGATGCTGGAAAGGGGAGAGGCTGTGTGGTTGTTTTGCTTGTGTCAAGGTTGTAAATAGGCTTTCTTTCTGATTCACTTTGCTTTTGGAAAATGACTGAGAAATAACCCAACTTATTGCTGCATTCTCAGGAAAGCAGCAGGCTCTGGCGTCTGAATGGCGGCACGTCCAGCCATGACATCACTTCTGGTGGGTCCAGGACGGATTGTCATTCTAAAAAGTGGGTCCTGGTGCTAAAAAGTTTGAGAACTAGTGTGCTAGATCATTTGCACAGCAGCTCATTTGCAATCTTTACTATTGGGGTGTTGTTGTTTTCTTCTTTTTTTCCAGGAACTTTGGCAGGCAGCAAAATAAGACAAAGTTTTACTTTGCTCAGTTATTTTTATCATACTGACAAATGATGCTCTCTCTCTCTCTCTCTCTCTCTCTGTGTGTGTGTGTTTGTGTGTGTGTGTGTGTGTGTGTGTGTGTTTCTCTTTGGAACAATGCAAACAGTGTGTGCATGTTTGTATTTTTAAAACATTGTGTTCATTAAAATTTGTTTGCTTGCCTTTTGCAAGCTAGCCTCAAGGTGGCCTGCAAAGAGACAGAACAATACAGTAAATCATGACAATTCTTCCCCAATCAAGATAAATAGCAGTTAAAATGTGTGGTGTTATTTTTTTCTTCTTCCAACATCACCCAAGGTACGAACAAATGAGGAGCTGAGGCTGGAATGAAAGTCCTCCAAGGAGCAATGTCAACCAAATTTTGAGAGGACTTTTGAACAATTGCATTTCAGTTACCCTGCAAATGGTGCTGGAAGCATGAACCATTTCGAAAAGATAGTGGTCAGCTGAATAGCGGCACATCGTCTCTGCTAATATGTATTTGAATTTGTTTTGCACTCCTCTCTCCAGGGAAAACACATTAAAAAGAAAGGGAAAGGGTTTGGAAAAAAATGTTTTCCATTGAGAAGAAATGCTTTGCCCAGCAGCTCATATTATTACAGTAAGACCAGCTACATTTCCAAGACGGCTGGTGATCATGTTTTCATTTCCATGCCGGAATTGTTGCATATTGGAGGCTGGGGCATGGAAGAAATGTGCATCCTTTTCCTAAGCAAATAGCCCCTTTTAATTGAAGTCACATCTCCTCCCTACCTAGAGACTGCCAAGCAGCCGCATGTGTGCGTTAAGGACTAAATGCAATCAAGCATTGTGAATGTGACACTGACCAGTTCGTGCTCAGCAAGCTGGTCCCACACTTCTGTTGGTGATGTCATGTCTGAAAAGCTGCAGCAGGGATAATTGAGGCCACCCCAGCATTATTCCGGTAACTGAGACACACATTACCCAACCAGTTTCTCTGCTGTTGCCTTCGTAGGTAGTTACGGAGATATAAATGCATCGATCCATCAACGGTCAGAGCAGGATCAATACACCTCCTGCATTACAAAAGGGGGGGTCCTGACCCAATGAACGCATGCTCTAAAATGGGACACAGGGTGGCTACAGATGGAGGCAGGAGTGAACAGGGGCAGGGGGTGCATTCAGGGTCTATTATTATGTGTTTGGGCTTAGTTACACATGGGCAAGGTCAGCCCTACCATGAAGTGAGGAAATTGGTCATTTCAGGGATCAGATTGTGGGGTGTCCCCCATGGATGGCCTGCAGGGTGTGATTTTAAGCCAGTCATGGAAGTTGAATGGTCATAGCAACATGACTCAATTTCGAGTCCCGGAAATCAAATGGTCATAACATTGCTTGACTTTACTCATTGGATGTGCATCCTAAAATCCAAGCTCGGACAAATAGTTGCAGGCAAAATTAACGCGAGGGTAGCCAACAATGGAGGGGACAACATTTCTCAGAGCTGAATTTATTAATGTCTCTCTTGTTGTTTACCCACGCGCTCCCAATAAAGACAGCAGACTGTTGCTTGGATGTAAATAGGGCCACTTTATTGAAATAACGTACAGGGATTGGCAAACAAGGACTGCCTAATTATGACAGGTTGAAAGGGGGTGTAGCTGTCACCCCCTTTCCAAGTGCGGAGTACTACCTGGGGTGGTGGTCCTAGCGACCACCTCCCCTTGATCTCATTGGGCGAACCAAACAACTCGAGCCAATCCAGTCCTTACCCTGGATGGCTGTCTTCGTTGCCCTCTAAGGGACCTGGGCAGCTGGCCCCTCAGAGCCAGTCAATAGGGTTCCCTCAGCTGCTCCTCGAGCCGGGTTGGCATCATCGGAGCTGCCGAGATTCACCCCTGACCTGGCTGCCCCGGCATGGACACCGTGAGCTGTCTGGTTTTTTCCCCCTTACCCCGCACCTCTCATGCTAGTGGCCGAGGCTATTATCTAACTGCCACTGCCTGACAACAAGCCACTGTAACCAGACTGGGGTAGGCGAAAAAACTGCTCTTCAACAGCCAATCAGAAGAACAGCAAAAAATTCCTACCCGGCCCTCGATGAGCGACCAGCTAATCCCAGCCTAGTTACAGGGTGGGCGGGTGGGCTTCGCCGTCGGGGACCGCACTGAGGAGCAGCACGAGTTGACCTCGTGCTGTGGGCAATGGCCCGCCTCCCAGCGGCCCCATCAGCCAAACGCTGGCCAGCACCAGCCTGCAAATCCCATGGGAGGCGGGGCAATGGGCCGTTAGCGCGCGAGTGCGCTAACGGTCTTTTTCATCGTTTGCGAGCCCCGTGCGGGAAAACAAACACCATGACAGGGTGCACAAAACTCCTTCAGCCAAAAAGTGATGCCCAGATTAATGCAAAGCGACACGCCATTTTAATTTAGTTATTCTCACCCGGTGCTCTCAGCAGGCAGTGTCCTCATGAGCATTGGGCTGGGCGCTCATCAATTCCTCTTGCGTTCTGTTTCTGGCTCTCCAGCTCTCTCCGATTCCAGCTGTATTGGCACTGGAGTGTGAAGCCGAAATTAGTTTGAAGCCCTTTAGAAAAGCAGTGGGGCCAGCATTCTGCTCTGACAAAGATTCCAACCCACCGAATGAAGACATGGACATGCAAATGGGCTAGGCCACTGGTTCCCAAACTGTGGGGTCAGGACACACTAGTCGGTCACAAGCCAATTTCGGGTCACGAAGCACCTAGAGCAGCCAAGTAGAATCAGTTTTGAAACCCAAACCACGTGGTAGGGCTGAGTTGGTGAAAAACGTTCCTTTTCTACAACCCACATAGGAATAGGAGCTGGAATAGGACCAGGAATAGGACCAGTAGTGGTGGTCCAGCTGGGAAGTGCTGGTGCATCTAATGGAAGTGTAGCCCAGTACAGAGGGCAAAATGGTGCCTTGGAACTGACATCCCAATAGGCAGTGATTAAGGGCACAATCCTAACCGGGGAGTTAGGCCGGTACAGTTGGGCCAGCAAAGTTTGGCCAGCACAAAGCTCATTTGGGCCACTCTCAGAGTCAGGGAGGATGGCGCATGTCTGTGTGCTGGCCTCTCTGACTCCGAGTGTTTACAGTGTTTCTTGTGCTAGTCAAACTTCGCTGGCCTAACTGTGCTGGCCTCACTCCAGGTCAGGATTGCATCCTGAAACTGGCACAAAAAGCAGAGCTTCGATCTCTGGGCCTTCCTCATAATTTGCTAAGTGCCTTACTATGTGAAGTTTAACTCAAAACACACAGTATTTTGGGGAGGGGTTTTTAATGCCTTTTTGTGACGTGCAACCTGCCCATTTCATGGAGAATGGAGTCTTTTGATAAACTGCGCAACCGTTGACCATGCTCACTGCACATTGTGGGCCTGCGACTCTACATCCAATCTGAGTTCTGAATGCACCTTTCCGCCAGCAGCCATTTGCTTGGAATGAGGTGGATAAATCTTTCCAAGGAAGTTCAGCTTCCTGGAAAGAGCATTTCAGCTGGTATGAACGCGAATAAATCTACTGACCCAGTTTAAACCAATGGGGGATTTGGCCCAAGGAGCTCCATTTCTAAACGATGGCGTTGAGATGGATGCTCGTGGCAACAGCTTAAATACACATCTGGGCTCATCTATTTTGTTCTCAATTGATTGTGGTGCTCCAGGGATGTGTGGATATTAAAGATGAGTAAAATCAATTAATGCTTAATCTAATCATATCTAATAGTCACTGAAGGTTTGACTGCCCTCATGGCTTGTGCCTGTCTAGCTGCTCTTTGTAGCGTGCCTATTTTAAAGGAAATTGCAAATGCTTGTTATTTTGAGAGGTTGGATGGCTGCAATGCAAGGGGCTTACTTAAAATTTCTTACACATGTTGCATATATTAAGAAGCTTCTATCCCAACTCCCTCCTAACCAGAACTGAAATGGGAAAGAGACGTGGAATTAAAACAGGGAAACAGAACCACAAAAGCACTGCAGGTGCTCACACAAAAGCATTTACAAAACCCAATTGGAGCAACAAATGCAAATCCACGGCTTAGAACAAAAGGATCAGGGTGGTATTAAGAAGAGGGGGGCGCCAAAATGCCACCCACATAAAACTTGTGCTGAATGTCACGGCTCCTCCAGGGAAGAAAGAGCTGAACGTTATCAGGCAATGCCAGATACGTTCCTATAACTCAAGTTAAATTGTTCCGGGGGGTTCTTCTCATGTACTCCAAACAATGTTTTTGCCTGCAACCTAAAAGCCCACAGGATGGGGAGGAGGGAGCTGTCAGAGCACCAGGAATTACAGAGGATCGGTACTCCACTGTTATTCATGAAGCTATAGCCTACTTGAGTGTTGCCATCAGTGCCCTTAAAGGAACCTGAACCTGGGACCGTTTGCATGCAAGGCATGTTCTCTTGCACTGAACAGTGATTCTGCCCATAATGCGAGTCAGAAATAGAAATTCGAGTCAAGTCTGGGGCTCGGGCTCAAAATAGACAGATGGGAACATTCCGAGCTGCAGTGATTGGTATTTGTGAGTCAAAATGCAAAGCTCATGAACGCTTTTCCTTGGCCTATGTACTGGTAAAATATACACAGAATAAAAATGGGCCAGTCTGAATAGCCCACGCTGGACTACTGGGAGACTGCATGAAGGTATTCCATGCCATTGCTGTGCAAATATTACATGCCTTCCATAGAGTGATCCCCCCCCAGTTCTATGGAATATTCGTAATGGAAAGAACACTTAACGCGAACTTGATGGCTTGTGGGGTAAGGCTTGGGATGTTCTCCTGTTATTTCATTGCAAAGAACATTGTCCACACCAACCAGAAAGGAAACCATATTATGGTTCAGGAAAGGAGACAAAACAAATGAGTACAAGTCACCTCTGAAGTTCTCTGTTCTTAAAAGTGTTGTAGATTCTGAATGCATTTCTTTCTCTGGTTGTTGTATTCTGAAGCACCTTTATGTACTGCGTGACAAATCTCTTTATATTAATGGAAGTTAACAAAAGGTTTCGGCTTTTTAAAAATATTGTTTTGCACCTTACTGGAGAGTTTTCAATGCCTGCTTCAAACATGTTGCTCTTTATCTGCGAGCTTTCAAGGACTGGGCCATGGAACGGTTAATACAGTTGCGACAACTTCCTGCTCGGTGAATGCAGTATTTATGGCCTGTAAAAAAATTCACTTTCGCTTATGGATCAAATTTTTCCTTTGGATATGGTGAATAATTAATAGCCCCCTAAACAAATTTGTGGTGGCGACAGCAGTCATTTGCTTGACGGTGCTAACGTTTATTGCTTTCTTTATTAATTTTGAGTTCCAAGCCACGGTGAAGGAAGTCATGACGGGAGTGATTGTGAATTTAACGGTCGAGGACCGGGACGACCCAGCAACGGGGGCGTGGAGGGCCGTGTACACCATCATCAACGGGAATCCAGGCCAGAGTTTTGAAATCCACACAAATCCGGAGAATAACGAAGGGATGCTGTCTGTTGTCAAGGTGAGCAGGATGTCCAAAGGCAACGTGTGCCAGCCAAACATTGCTGGCCCTGTGCCGGCCTAACTCCAGGTGAGGATTGCGCTCTGAAATGCACTGCCGCTTGGCATAAGCTTCCAAAGGGGAGGGTGCCATACAGCAGTGTTTCCATGGCTCGCCACCCTCACAGCCTCCTCTTCCCAACTCAGCCAGGCACTGCAGTCTTGGATCTCATGAAATCTCACAAGAGCCAAGATGGTGGCACCCAAATCCCACGAGGTTTTACAAGATCCAAGATAGGGGCACCCAACTCTCATAGGTTGTTGCAAGATCCAAGATGGCAGCACTTGGGAGAACAGGCAGGAGGGGCCAGCAGGGACATTCCTCCAGGGGCGGAGGAAGGGTGTAGCGAGGGGTGGCAGGAGCTATGGCGAGGCACCATTGCGCGGAAGAACCTGCATGCTTTCTGGCCCGCCTGCCCTCCCTCGCTTCTGTTTTGCTCCGTTATGGAGCTATTCTGGGCGCAGGGAGGGTAACACATAGGGTGGGGTGACACACTGGGGGCGTAGTTACATCACCCTGGCCTGGGCGCGTTCGGGGCTTCATCCATCTCTGCATTCCTCCATGCCCCGGTGAGTGCCCTATGATGCCGTAAGGCGTTGTGATGCTTGCTTTGGACACTCTTGCAAAACAGGTGTGTGTAGCAAGCATAGGCTGAGTGTTCCTGGCAGTACCATTCCCTCTTGAAACCAGCCATGAGCAATTTGGGTGGACTTGTGTGTGTGTGTGTGTGTGTGTGTGTGTGTGTGTGTGTGTGTGTGT
>JAJKFI010000088.1:792636-812566 GCA_029204185.1 Lerista edwardsae
GTTACGCAACAGAACGCAGCGATCGCGCTGCCGCTCACCCGGAAGACACGCCCAGCATACCGGTTGGCTGACACTACTGAGCAGGAGGGTTGCCCTCCCCAGCTGCACTGCTGCTGTGAAGTAAGTAAGTTGCAATCCTCAATGCACTCACCTGCAAGTAAGCCCCATTACACACAACGGGACTTCTTTCATAGGAGTGCAGGTACAGGTCATGCAAATGTCAACTGAAACCTGCTGGGAAGGTAATCGAGGAGCAGCAGAGTGGAAGAGTGGAGGCAGATTCTGTCTGGATGCATAATGCACGTGAGCAGAGGGGCAGAGGTTTTCTCCAGCCACTGCCAGGAGGACGTAGGTGTGTTTGTGAAGTGGTCCTCCATCCCAGCTCCCAAGTATTTCAGCAACCAAAACAGAATTTAGTGGAACCGAGCGAGGAGTTGCCTATTTATGCTGCCAATCACCACCACTCAGCGCGCAGCGAAAGCATAAGCTATGAGTCATGAAACAAATTCGAGAAATGTATTTCATACTCGGCTGCCAGCCTCATCAAGCAGAGCTGAGCCCCCTCTGTCGAGATGTGATGGGAGCCGAGAACTATCATTCCTCGCCATAACGGTGCAGGGATTAATTTTGCACTCTCTTCATTGTAGGCATGGACCAGTAAATCTGCTGTTGGATTACTCAGCAATCTCATTTCGAGAAGCTCTCTCTCTCTCTCTCTCTCTCTCTCTCTCTCTCTCTCTCTCTCTCTCTCTCTCTCTCTCTCTCTCTCTGTATATAAATAATGAGAAAGGTCTACTGTCTCTTGAACCAAGAGCACTCAGTCATTGTTACGTACTCTGCCCTCCGGAGTTGGAACGGTTTGTCTTCAGACAAGTCAGGAGATTTCTTTTCCTTGCACAAGAGAAAAACACCACGAAATCTCTTCTACTTATAGCCCAGCCTCACTGTCTCCTCTAAAGATATAGCCAGCCATAGTTCTCGTCAGAACTTCTCAACAGAACCCAAAGGCTCTGTGAGTTGTTGGTGTGCAGCTGAATGTGAGACTACCCTCAATTTGTTCTCTGGGAATACTGAAGTGAAGCGCTGGCTTTTAAAATTAATCTCTCCTCTCTTGGGCAAGGATGGAGCCATGTTAGATTGCTTAGGAGAAGGAAAAAAGGTAGGAAGGTCTCTCCTGGCAAAAGTTCTGTGTTTGTGTGTTGACCAGTGAATACACTAAGGGTGCAATCCTAACCAACTTTCCAGCACCCGGGTAAGGGAACAAACATTCCCTTCCCTTGAGGAGGCTTCCGTGAATCCTACACCACTGCAGGCTGTAGCACATGACCCATCGGCACAGCTACGTCAGTGCTGGAAAGTTGGTTAGGATTGCACCCTAAGGAAAACTGCCTGTGATGGTCAAAACATCTAAAGTTTCATGCAAATTTTGGCTGATTACATGGGGTCCTATAATGTGATGTTTTTGCTGCAAACTTCATAAAACGACACATCAGGAGACAAGTGGAATAAACACTGTGCAACTCTTACGATTAAACCCAAAAGGGTTACTTCTGCCATAGTTGACTGAACGTTCTCCATTCTCTGTGAGTTCATGAATGGCTGTCCTGTCGTGTCCTCACTCTCTGAGCACATTGGTTCCTACTGTTGTTGGTTCCACTTCAGACAAACATCTGATGCACTTCACATCACGTTCCAATGAGACCAGCAAAATTTCTCAGAGGGGTTTTGCATGTCCGTAAAATCGCCCAAGCAGAGGGGCATTTTATGAGCCTGACTTTTCCTACATTGTTCCTGAGGAATTTGGCCTTGCTGATCAGAGCTCCCAGCAGCATGATATAGACACGTACTACCCCTTTCTCACGAATGCTGCATATGTGACATCAGGGAGCCAGCCACTGAATGCAGAGGAAATAGCACAAGAGGGCAGTTTATGGAAGGCCACCTGGAGTAAAGTTAGGCAAAACACTCTTTCCCAAGCCTCTTTCTCAGCCACTCCAACGGCCCCCTTTCGAGAACCCCATGCAGCTATTAGAATTGAATTTAGGCTCGGTTAGGAAATGGTTGGTGTGTCTGAGTGCTCATTTTTCACCAAATAGCTTTCTGTAATATTACGGTAATAGGAAAAATACCTTATGGAGTTCAACTAGTGTTTTTTCTATTAACTTTGTAATAAGTTTTCTGATTACAGCTTTCTGAAAGCTCCGATTTCTGTGAAATAGTTTCTGAGTGGAAGTGAAATTATGCACTTTGTTAGGCATCAGAGAGACCATAAGTCACCCATGAACTGAGGTTCCTTGGAGCTTATAACCCACGTTAGATTGTGCGCCTATAATGTTCAGCTTGGTTGGGATATGGAAATCCGGTGTAGGAAGCGTAGCACAGGATTTAACCCTTTGAGCGGAGCTGCGGCTTCAGGTTCTCATATGAGTCAAAGACCAGGAGGAAACAAAGGAGTGATGTGTCTAACCTTGGCAATGTGCCAAGCTGGACATGTAGACCAATCTGTAGACTAATTAAAGTTGGGATCTCAGGATAAGTAATAAAATGGGGGCTAAAGCAGTACACCGGTAAACATGTCGGAGCCTGCACAGAAATGAGTCAACTAAGAATCTAAGGCTGTATTCCTTTATGCACTTATGCATAAGTCTAATTGAATGTGTTGGGGCTGACCTCTGAGTAGACATGCCCAAAACTGTGCTGGAACAGACCACAGCACTATCTGATTGTTTCACCCTGAAATCGGAGGCAATGCATCTCTGAATGCCCTGAGATTAAGTGACAGGGTAGGACTGTTGATGACTTAAAGACTTCTTTTTTGGGGGGGGGGGGAAGGAAACGACTGGGCAATGCTGGTTGCAGGATACTGGGGTAGGCAGGCTGTTGCTATGAGTCATCACGGTTCTTCTCCTGCTCTTAAGGTGGGTGGTACTGAGATTTCTTGGAGGGCCCTGCACTTCTTGGGTCACCCTGCACTTGGGCCCTAGAAAGCATATCATCCACCCTGAGCAATCAGTGGAGGAGACAGTAAGGGCCCAATCCTATCCAACGTTCAAGCACCAATGCAGGCACAATGTAGCCCCAAAGTAAGGAAACAAACAAACAGGCCTCCATCACTAACCCCCCACAACAGGATGCAGTGCAGGCTCCATTGGCATGGCTGTGTTGGCACTGGAAAGTTGGCCCTAGAAAGCCAGGGCCCACTGGATTGGCCCACTGGATTGGGCCCTAGAAAGCTTTAAAACATTTGCATGGTGATTGGCGCAAACGCATAATATCCTTGTATGCAGGAGTTTGGGAAAAGCGCCACTCAATTAGTTTTTGATTCATGCTTTTTAAAATTATCATTATTTTGGCTCTTCTTTCCTTCTGAATGGTGTCCCAGGTTAATTGTCCAAAGTAGAGCTCAATTAACCCACATGTTTATTGCAATTATTGTTGCAGGAAGTCACTTGACCAAATCCCCAGGAAATGTTTGAACATCTCCTCCAAGATATTATGTTTCCGTCTAACAGGAGGAGGAAAATGTGCTTTAAGAGCTCCAGCCCTGGTGGTTCTCCCAGTGTGTCAATTTGCTGCTCGTACTGATTGCTCTAAGATTGCTACCAGCCCTCCAAATGCACGGTGCACTTTAAAAGATCCAGATTCAGGAAAGTGAGATCCAGCTGACATTGTTTGGGAACTGGGAGTGCAGAGGGTAACCAAGACCCATGCAAACACGGGTGACAAATTATCATTTTCACTGTCACTGTTTGCCTGGCAGGTACTTACACGCTGGTTCTTTCCCTGGTACTGTCCCTATTTCTCAGGGTTGACATTGAACTGCTGAGAGAGCCAATGTAAAGTAGTCTTTCAGGGCTTCTTCCAAGGGTAAAAATCTGAAGATTTTCAAGGGAAGTCAAACGGGTTTCTACAAGACAGTGGGTGGCCCAATCCCAACCTGTGCCAGAACAGACAGGTCACCGTGGCCTGTACTAAGTCCAGCACAGGTTAGGTGCAGGCTAGAAGTCCAGTGACCGGAGGAGGGAAATGCCCTGAGCTCCGGGCTTGGGGGGTGTCAAGGTAATGCAACCCCTTTGCGGCATTCCAGGCAACACCCCTTGGCTCCTCCAATGGTCAGAGGAAATTCGCGCTGAGTTTCCTCCAACCATTGGAGGAGTCGGGCAGCCCTTCGCCCCACTTTCAGGAGGTAATTGGGGTGATGTGGTGACGTCACCGCAATTACCTCCAGGGTGGAGGGGAGGGCGGAATACTTGGGAGCTAGCCCAGGGGGCCTGTGCCGGCTCCATGTCCACTTTGGATTGTGCTCTGAATCGTCTCGAGCGGCGTCTGCAGGTCTCTAATTTTGAGACCATGACCAACTTGAGTTCAGAGAGCCGCTGACCTATTGAAATGCTACTGATCCAAGCGGGAATCAAGCTTCACAGGAGCGAGCAACTTTTGATGCCTTTCCTGGCTGCCCTCCTGGTGCGGACAAAGCCTCTCGCTCGGGCAGTCCTCGCCTTTTGCCAGTTAATAGGATTATTTGGCCCTGGCATTTCTGGGGTTTGATCTGCCTGCCTCTTTATCTGACAAGCTGCCCCCATCTTTGAAGGCTGTGTGGCCACTCACAAAGGCCCGGAGGAGCAGCAAATTGATGTGGCGCCAGAAACATTGCTTCTGCTGGGAACGCTCAAATCGGCCGTTCAGAACAGCACAGTGGCCTCTTATGAAGAGGGACACTCCGATAAAGATCTCTAGCAAAGCACAATCTCTCCAGCATCCGAGGTCTTCAGTGGGTTGGCATAACCTTGGCATGCACAGCAAAAATTATAACTTTAATAGCTGGATTGTGCATATAAGTATACAAGGTAGTTCTTTCCGCAAACCCCTTTGGGATGGTGTCAGGCCTCAGCAAAGGCTGAGATCCAGGTTGTTGGGTTCTTGGAACCAAGGGAATTATGATTTTGACAGTCCGTATGGGTCAAGAGCAGCTGTTTCCTTTGGGCTTGCAATTGAAGCAAGAAAGCCCAAACAAACTCATTTTCAGGCTGCTTAATAGAACCAGTGGTCTTCAAGCAGAGGCTTGGACATGTATCAAGTGGAGATGCCCTAGTTCTAATGTCCTACTAGAAGGAAGGGAATAGACAGGACAGCCTCCAACCCTGCAGGTCTTCTGAAGGGCATTTCAAGTGTCGTTCTTTGTTGGCCGTCATGTTTAGTTGAGAGGCAAGAAAGGACTGCTTCTATGGCCATGCTTTGATTATAGGAGGCCCAACCTAGGGAGGTCTTCTCTGTCCCTTTCTGGTGGCCTTCCATTGCCACATAAACACCTTTCCTTTTAAGCAAGCCTTTGGCCTTGAGAGCCTTTCTGTCCAGCAGGCTATGTTTTAATCTTAGATTTAATTTTATGATGGCTGTCTTCAAGGTCTCCAGCTTTTGTGAGATATTTTCATCTTGTTAGCTGTTCAATGAGCTTTATGACGCATAAGGTGGCTTGTGCATTTTTCTTTTAAAAAAGGTGAGATCTGATTAACAGAGAAATAAATATTCTCTCTCCAATCATCCTCCCGATTGGTTCAATTACCAAAGATTTGTTCAATTCTGGCACACCAGCCTTCATGGACCCGTTCCTTCGAGCTCTTCTAGCACACCAACTCACAGGGGAAAAAGAAAATAATTTGATAGTAGCAGAAATGTTTGGAAAGTGCTGCTGTAAAAAGGCCGATGACATAAATCTTTCCTTTTAATTTGCAATTGTACTTTGCAGCCTTTCGATTCTCACTGTATGATTTTAATTCGATGAGGGAATATTTGCATCCTGCCGAATGGCTCCCCTGGCAATAATTCTGCTTTTTGGCTTTGTCCATTACTCTTTCTGAATTCCTTTCATTTTTGCAATGTAATTAATTACTTGGACATTTTTCCAGATTCTTATAATTCAGTGGCAAAGACGTTGTCAACTGCCCGTTTTGTTTTTTTAATCCCTTTTTTTTGGGCTGGAAATGTTCCTGAAAATGATGATTAAGGCCTGCTAGCTACATCTCTTAACTGACATTCATGATAAATCAGAAAGAGAATTTCAGACATGGGTTCCCAGATACGTGGAGTGGTTTCAAGAATACTAAATAAAAGCACAGAATTTATCCTTACCTTTATCTAGGATTGCCAACTGACCATTTAAAACAGAACCTGGCCTGCTCCCATGCTTTATATTTGATCTGCAAAATCCAACCTCTACAGCACGCGTGTGTATGTGAACCCTCATTCTGTATCTTCCTTGGAGGAAAGAAAAAAATGGAGTCGCCCTAATGAGAAGTTTCTTGAAGCTTCCGGACGGTCCAATATGGCCACCGGAAGTCAAGAGAACTCGGAGGAGAAAGTGCGCGCGGCGATCACTTTCCACAGGTCCGTAAAATCATTGTGATTCGTAGCTGCAGAAAAAAATATTACTTCACAAATAATAATTATATTGTGAAGTAGATATGAAATATTATTACTTCATAAAGTATGCAGCCCTTCACAAACTGAAGTAGATTTGAGGAAAAAATATAAAAATATGAGGGGGGAAAAGGAACTTAATCCACACACAACCTTCAGCCGTTATTTTTCGGATACAAAACGTTTAGTTTGGTTTGAATTTTACACCAAATGTTACGTGCATTGTAGTCAATAAGACTACGGTATAAAAAAGCTGTGCAATCCGTGTTTCCATAGGCAGCAATGGGAAATTCGTTCGGTATGTTCAGTAATATAATTACGCGAAATTAAACCTTGGAATCGCATATCAACTCATAATATGGTTACCACTGATGTTCCTCTACGATCCCACGTTGTTATTTTGGTAAGTTTTTACTTCTGGAGTAAATAAATAAGTCCTAAACATCATGCGAAATCCCATTGAAAATCATTGGAATGAGCAATGTTTTGCACATGGCAAGATGGCGGCTAATCCCGCCCCCCGGCTTCAGAAATCGATAACAGAAGTCTATGGGAGGGCGGGGGGTTGGTATCTTCGGAGCTTCCTGTGCACACAAAAAAGGAAGTGCTTTAATGACCCAGCATGCATTTCATATCTCAACGTGGTTCTGTACCGAGAAGGTTAGATAACAGGAGACAACATGAAGTCATTTTCTTGAAGCCATGGGTATACAATTATGGCTGACTCAGATCTTTCCCCCCAGGGAAGAGGATTGCCGCGAATTCACGAATAAAAATCTCCCTGCACGTGTGTAAAAGTTAATCTCAACGTCTTTAATCATGCCTGCATGTTCTGCATAAGGGTGTGCGAATCGCTGTCATAAAAATGGGATTTAATTTCCACGGAAAGATTCATGTATTCACATTACATCGGTTCAATAAAACTACAATTCAGTGAAATAGTGCATTTTTTTTGACACTGTGTAATTTCTTGTTGTTCCTAGCAATCTTATTCACCATTTTCTGACACCCACTGTTAATGGTCTAGAAGGAAAAAAAAAATATTTCCCCCCCTCCTTTTTTCCCCCTTCCCGTTTACACTTTTTTCCCACCTTCCATTTTCTACTGTAATATTTTTGAAATTCTGAACATTAACAGAATTTGTTTTGTTGGGGGGGGGTGAGTGTAGAAGTTTAAAAAAAACTCTTAATAGTCTAGAAGTAAAAAAGAATTCCTCTCATATTGACATGTTTTAAGTATGCCAACATGGCTGCTAAGCCCGCCCCCTGGCTTCATTTCGCTCCTATTTCTTCTCAAGGCGTGTCATCTCCTGTTATCTAACCTCTATGTTCTGTACACACTGAAGGAAAGACACGGACAACAGTCTCTCTCCAATCTCCTCTTCCAGGCCTCCTTTTATTGTCATTTCTCTTTACTCACATACACAGTGCTAATTGCGTTAGTGGTTCTCACGCTTTTGCTGGGTGACGCAGTGTTACACTTACCTTGCTTTTCCTTCAAGGCTTATCGTTAGTTTTGTATGTGCACCCCTTTGCTCAAGGCAGCTCATCTGTGCCTCCCAGGGTGTGCCTCTGGGAGGGGGGGGGAGTTTGCTCCTGGCTGAGTTGAGCTAAAGGTCAGCACTTTTTCATTGCTACATTGCTACAACACACACATACAGAGAGAGAGAGAGAGAGAGAGAGAATTCTGCATTTTGTACCATCAAATATTTAAGGGGGTGAAAAAGTAGCCCACGGCTTCTGGCATCCCATATGAACAGCCAGTTGGAGGGCACGCAGAGCAGACCTGAGGATGCCGGCCTCTCCTTCTTTCCTTCAGGTGGAGCAGGCATTCCATTCTTTCGTTTGCTTACCTTTGGAGCTGGCCCAGATCTCATAAGCTGCCTCAATATCTGTTTGTTTGTTTTCTCTTTAAAAGGAAAACAATAAGAAAGGCAGAGAAAACGCAGGGTTGGTAGGCGGCTGCTGGGTGGGACTCGAACCGCAGCGGCCAAGGCAAATGCCTCCTGCGCCAAAATTAAGGCGAAACAGAACTAATCACTTGTCAGAGGTAGTAAGTGGCTGGTGTGCCAGGAAGGGTCAGTGCTCAGAGGTGCAAGGTCCCCCTGAAACAAATGCAAGCATCCCGGTCCCCCTGTATCCATGGTGCAGGTGTTCTTGGCTGCACAATGGCTAGAGGAAACCGCAGAAAGCGGGAAATCCTATCCCTGTGGTCCCCTGCAACCCCCCCCCCCAACTATTACCATTATTTACGTTGTGGGTCATGGCATGAGGGTTGGTCATGGGCAACAGTGGCTCACTGGATGACTGTAATGTGTAGGAGGACTGAGAAAGTTGTGGGCAAGCTGTAAGGTCGTCGTTGCCAGGCATGCAGAGATGCTGTAGTTGCCTGTTCTGAACACCGGGTTGACTAGATGCCCTCCATGGGACCTTCCAACTCTATAATTCTGTTATTCTGAGAGCCGGGATAGCCTCTGCTAGTTTCAGAAGACAGAAGAACCAGGGTTCTGCCATGGGGCGGAGCAGCCTCCTATGTCCAAACCACATGACTCTATTCCCCGATCTCAAATGGGGCATTGCAGGGCAGATAAAACGTTCACAGAGTTTGAGCACCAATTTTGCAAGGAAAGGCTAAATTTCCTTTGATTAAGGGGGAAAGCGGCAGCAAAGGGGGGTGCGCAGTGGGAGGAGGGACATGACAGAGGTTTATACAATACTGTGTAGTGTGAAGAAGGTGTTGGAGGGTTTTCTTCCCCTCTCTCCATCAAACTAGGTCATGAATGAACGATGAAATGGATTGGAAATAGGTCCAGGGCAGGCAAACGAGAGCACTTCTCCACATTGTGAGAATTAGCTTACGGAATCCTCTGCCACATGATGTGGGTAGATGGTGTGCATGGGGGATGATTACAGACATTTGCAAAAGGTAAAAGGTTTCCCCAAACCGAATGGTCTAGTCGTAACCGACTGTAGGGGGCGGTGGCGGTGCTCATCCCCGTTTCTAAGCCGAAGAGCTGGCGTTTTGTCCAAGGACAAGCTTCTGTGGTCATGTGGCCGGCAGGACTATACGCTGTCATGGCACAGAACGCCATTACCTTCCCACTGAAGTGGTCCCTATTTATCTACTTGCATTTTAGGTGCTTTTGAACTGCTAGGTTGGCAGGAGCTGGGACAAGCAATGGGAGCTCACTCCGTCGCGCAGTCTTGAACTCCCAACCTTCCGGTTTGAAAGCCCAGCAGCAGTGCACCACCACGTCCCTTTTGCAAAAGGTGGCTCTTACCAAAGGCTCTGGCGAGGGGCAGGGCAGCCGACAACAGCAGCACTGACACAGCGCCTTTTACGATTGGCACTGACTGCTTTACGGCAGTCCGCACCAACGGAGGGTCCTTACCGACGATGGCTGGACAGTACAGGATTGGGCTCCTAGTCTTGGAGCTCCTTTGAATGGCTGATTTTGTCCTCATTCCCAATGGGAAGGGGTATAAGGCTGCGTTTCTGAATAGCCATTGGGGAGAGGAAGCTTTTTAAAAAGCCCTGTTGGATTTCCCCGATTTCCCATTGAACCGCTTACTAGTAATGGGCTTTTGGATTCCATGGCTATAACGTCTGCCGTATCAGCGGCGCTCGTGTTTTGCCAACCAGAACTGAGAATTTCACATTGTATTGTCATTATTGACTCAACACATCCTCTGCATTAGACACACATTATTGCAAACACAAAGCGGGAGAAAGGCACAGCCACAAATTACACACAGAAGCCGTGGGGTCCGCTTCAGAAACCTTACGGGAGAATTGGATTAACTCTGCATTTATAGATCTGGGTGTGATGGAACAATCCGATCTTTTTTCAAGGAGAGTGTATGGTAATGTATTTCTTTTATTTTCCTCCCGCTTACAATAAAATGTGTACAATACGAAGACCAAAGGGATTCATGGGGGTATGGATGCAACAGAAGCACAAAACACAGCCAGAAATCCATGTAGCAACTGTCAGTTAACAGATTGGGGGTGGGTGGGGAAATAGGACATTTAAAGGGCAGCATCAGTGGCTTCAAGCTAGAACTAGGATAAGCCTCCTGCACTGGCCCACTTGACTTCCAGTGGCAGGGGAATTGGCTACTAAGCTTAAGCAACAGGCAAGTTCAAATGGAAAATGGTCATTTAGACGAGAGGTTCCCGAAGTGTGTGCACACAATGCAGTGGTTCTCAAACCATTTAAACTGGGACCCACTTTTTAGAATGGCACAATTGTTGGCGTGCTCCATCTTCCCTGACTCTAAGAGTGGTCCAAACATGCTTTAGGGTGGCCATTGTGCCGGCCAAACTTCGCTGGCCTAACTGTGCCGGCCAAACTCCAAGTTAAGATTGTGCCCTAATTAGCTCTGTATTTCTTCCTGAGTATGTACTTCCACCACTGTAAGTGTGCAGAGCACGGCACTTTAAACTGGAAAGAAAAGGGGGAAAATTGAATGCATTTTAAGAGCATTTGTCATGGTTACATTTTAGACTTCGTAAGCTCTGGAGGTAGAAATAAAGTGAAGCGGGGCATGACCTGACCCTCTCGAAATGATGCCATGCAGGTTGAAATCTTGGGGGCAAATGTGGTGTTACATGTGGGAATGTAAAAGTCTGGACCAATTACATCAATGTCATAATTGCTGCATTTGCTTCTGTCCTCTGATATGAATCAATAAGCCTCACAAAGGTAGGCCGTGTCTGTTTCCATAACCTTTATTGGCATACATAAATAAAACAATGCAACACAACAAAATACCAATTGCAGTAGCGTAATAAGAGGCTTAAATAAAAAAGAGAAGGAAATAGAAAGAGAAAGGTAAGAAAATCATAACAGGGGAATTAATTTGAGGATCGCAGATAAAAAAAACCCGCAACTGATACTGTAAGGGGGACAAGGCAGGCCTTCTCTGCGATCCGGGGTCGATGGTTACTATGTACAGCATGGTACAGCTGTTGGTTGCTCAGCTTCAGAACAAAAAAGGGAGAGAATATTCGTAGAAGGGCAAAAAATGGAAGTCATAAGCTGAGGCCTTTGACCCTGACGTTGCATTCCCACTGACCAGTTTGCTCCGTCAATCTCTACTAATCTTAGTACTAAGTACTAAATTAGTACTTAGAGTACTAATCTCTAAGAAGAGTTTGTCGTATTTCAGGAATATAGTGTCGCCCCAGCAAGGTGAAGCCATAGATCTGCAGGTGCTGTATTTGAGCGAGGGCTTGACCTCCAAGACTTGGTGCAAGAACTAATACATATTCCCAGTTTGTCATACCTTAGACTGGTAGTAATTCTTCTCTTTGGCTCTAGAAGGCCTATGAAACGTGATGCATGGCCCAGCTTCCATGTGAGTGAGTGCCACGGGCAGCCCAGTCCTAACCTGCGTGGGAGCAGGCAGGTGGGCCAGCCTGAGCTGCATCCTGCAAAGGGTAGGAGGCAGCTGGAGTTCACTGCAGGGCAAGGGGAAGTTGGATTCCCACAGCAAGTTCATGAAAAAGGGCTCTGCCCAACCTTTCTTAACAACTTCCTTTCCGTAATTCTGTGTAGGCGTCTTAAAACTTTAATAAGAAACCCCAAGAGATTGGCAAGGCCAACGTTCAATCGCACGAAGCAAATTAAGCAAGACAGCTCCAACAGGTGGTACATAAGTGGATGTTGATAGTGTCAGCAAGCCTATTAGAATACAATATTTTTTTTATTTCTGTCAGCAGCAAAGAAAGATGCCGTGCATGTGCTCTTTCCCTCCACCCCCAGGTACTGAAATTATTTTGCAACGTGAATATAACATTTCCACCACTCAGAGAGCTGCAGAAATGCCATCACTCCAGGATCTGCAAGAAACCCACAGGGCATTTTATGGATAGCAACGGAGGAACGGAGACTGAGGGCCATTTCCCCTGCATTTTGTACCTGAGTGCAGAAACCAAAGTAGAAAAACGTATGGATTTTGCTCCCAGAATTTGATGGGGGAAACATTTTATATAGGCCAATAGGAGCAGCTGATGATCCTCCTCTGGGAATCTGGAGAAGAACTGGGTGAGGGAGGGCAGAACGGGCTCACAAGGGGGCGGGGATGGCGGCAGCTTCTGCCGCCACATCCCCACCCCCTTCCAGAGCTTCCTCAGCTCTGCACCCACTCAAACGCAGGTGCAGAGTCAAAGAAACCCATTAGCGCCGGCTGTGGTCTCCCCAGGGGAAGGGAGGAAATGCAGGCTCCCTGGCAGGGCCAGGATCCATTTGGGCGTCGCTGGAGCTCTGCCGGGCTTAGGACTGGCCTGTTGGTGGCTGTCTGCCACTGGGAAGAGCCCCACCACTGTCGCAAGCCTGGAAAGGGCTTTCTAGCTTCAGGGAAACAGAGAAAACCCCGAAGCAGACCTCTGCCTGTTGTGCTTTACACAGTGTTTGTGCCTGTTTTGTTGCTGGGTATCTATTCCCAAGTACAAACAGTGTTGCAAGGAGAACATATGGAAGTGCGTGACCTGCTCAAATAATCTCGTTAAGTCCTTGGCTCAGCAGAGATTTGAACTGAGATATGAGCAGAATTTTCAAGGCAGCATTTGTGTCGGGGAGATTTCATCAACGGGCTGCGATACAGCCTTTGGGTACACTCCAGTCCCTTTTAAATTGGAGTGTCTTCTGGTTTTCAAACAAGAGTCTTTCTCTGCCCTACCTGGAGACTAAGGGTGCAATCCTAGCCTGGAGTTAGGCTGGCACAAGGGAGTTATTTCAGCACAAGGGGGAGTTAGGCTGGCACAAGGGACTCAAAAACACACCATAAAGTGAGTTTGCACCACTCTTGGAGTCAAGGATGATGGCGCACATCCATGTATCATCCTCCCTGGCTCCGAGAGTGGTGCAAACACAATTTATGGTGCATTTTCAAGTCCCTTGTGCCAGCCTAACTCCCCCTGTGCTGGCCTAACTCCAGGTTAGGATTTCGTCCTGTATCTGGGACCTCCTGCAAGCAAAATATTAGTTGCATCACTGAGCTACAGCCTTTTTATAAGGCCTTACAAAACATGGACCAATGGTTTGTTGTGATCGAAGGCAGTTTCATATGTCTACTTCTCTCCCACATTCGATGATCCTACATCATTAAACTGAAAGACAGCCCTGTGGTTGAGAAATGTTCTGTGTGTACATCTGCGTGTACCCAGGACTACGGATTAATGCAACTGTGTACAATGCTTGAGAGAAACGGCCGCAGATCCTTGAATCACCCCTTATTATTATTATTATTATTGCATGTGGACTTGCTGTGATTTATCCCTAATGCATACCTATTTTTATTCTTTCTCTAGTCGAACACTCATTTACATTTAAAATACTTCAACAAAAACAATCGCCTTAGTTAGGCAGCATTATACACTTAACAATAGGTAAGATTTAAGGTTGGAGAGAAAATTACATTTTTTACAAAAAGTATTCTCTGTCAAATTACACCTTCTGTAAATCAGCTTTATCATTCAGTTTTCTTTGTAGTACAAATCAGGGAATGTATTATGATCTGGTAGAAACTTGCGGTTTTTGAATGTCGCTATCTTGGAGAGTTGTGGTTTTGGGTTCTATTATTATGATTACTATTCTAAGATTAATTGAAAATTTTATAACTCGGAATGGGTTCAATAGTCCTCTTTCATGTTTTGAGGTGTATACAGTACCTTTGGTTTAAAGTTCTGGGGGGAAAAAACGTGCTGTCTTTGTTTTAAGGAACAAAAGAATGGTATTAAGTAATTATGAGCATTGTTGTTACTCTAATGACTCATTTTTGTAGAAGAGAAAACTCATCTGTTGATTGTTTAAATGGTTATTAAAGCAGGACAGGAGAGCTGATGGGCTGCATCATTCATGCTTCATTAATGCTGGTTTCCATTCTGTTTTGGGGGCTCCTCCCCTGTTGTACAGGCCATTGGTAGCTCCATCTCTTTTCCAGCCCAGAACCTGTCTCCTTGGTGCCCCCGTTGCCCCAGCAACCAGGCATCAGCTGTACCCCATTGGTTATCTCCATGGAGGTCAGAGGTCAGATATAGAGATCTTATTGTCTCATCTGCTGCCCATGGCATGTGATGGGCCACTGTGAGATGAAGCTGGACCAGATAGGCCTTTCCCCTGATCCAGCGAGGTTCTTCAGATGTTCTTACGTAGACCCAACATATGGCTGACCACCACTGATTGACCTTTCCTCCAGAAAACTGTAGGATCTCCTTTGCTTGTCACCACATCCTGTGAATTCCGCTAAATTTCCTGTAGGAGCAAAGAAGGAAGCAAAACAAATGGTGATAAGATTAGCAAAATTTCTCACACATCTGTTAGGAGCCCCACTTGTTGGGCCCCTCACCCATTTCCCTCTTGATTCCTGCCCACTCACTGCTGTGTGTTTATTTAAGGTGTGTTTGCAACTTAGACCAGTAAGGTACCCTAACTTCTGCAGTGCTTAAACCCCCCCCCCATTTTGGTATTGCCTTTTTTAATATAAAAAGGAGGGGGGAGTGTATGAAAGTTGCCAGTTCATTCCAAATAGCTTAAATGAGGTTCTATAGATCCGTTTTCTGCCAATATGACAAGCGCCAAGTCAAGATTCTATCTGACATATTGAAGCAGCAGTTTGATTTCTTTTGCTTTATATGGAAAGATCAAAATCTGAACATTTGGGGCCAGTGTCAAGAATGGTGTGTTATCAGTGTGAATGTGTAAAAGAGGAGGAATTGGAGAGGAAAGAAGGCAGGTTTCTGCTGGTTGCTGCTTTTGTTCACGGAAATGGGCACCTCCTGTGCAAATGGGCCTTTTTCAGCCTGGATCAAAGGCTGCTAAGAGTCCCCAGAAAGGCCTCCATTGATTTCACAAAGCTCAAATGGTTACTTTCAAGCTATGCAGAATTTGAATATCAGCATTGCCTGCTACATCCGGCAACCCCTGATGGCAATTATGAATGGCAGACAATGGTGTTAACAGAGTCAAAAACCATGTTAACAAGGGGTGACAACAGGCTACACCAGACGCAACTGAAATACAAACAGTGTGTGTCAAAGTCAGTGTCAGCTGCCATGCCAGCACAAGAACTGTCTGTCATCCGCCATTGCGGCTTTTCGGTCACTTCCCTGCTTTGCAAAAGGGATGCTTGATGGAGGGTTGGAGTGCCCAGATATCAGATGAATGCATGAGAGCGTCTCAGCCAGGCCTGAGTTGTCTACGCCGCAAAATCTTCACCACGGAGCCTCCCAGATTTGGAGCTATCTTTGATTTTTTGGCTATATCCAAAGAGATTACTTGCTGTTGCCTTAAAAAGGTAAAGGTTTCCCCACGACCGAATGGTCTAGTCGTGACCGACTGTAGAGGGCGGTGCTCATCTCTGTTTCAAAGCCTGTAGAGCCGGCGTTTTATCTGAGGACAAGCTTCCGTGGTCATGTGGCCGGCATGACTATATGCCATAGCGCACGGAACGCCCTTCCCACCAAAGTGGTCCCTATTTATCTACTTGCATTTAGGTGCTTTCGAACTGCTAGGTTGGCAGGAGCTGGGACAAGCAACGGGAGCTCACTCTGTCGCGCAGTCTTGAACTCCCAACCTTCCGGTCAGAAAGCCCACCACCACGCCCCTCGTGGTTGTTGCCTTACGCTGTTGTAAATGCAAATTATCTCATTCAGTTGAGCTACTGTTTTCAATACCCAATCCATTGTTGGTTTACTCCACAGGTACTCCATTGACAAAGATCCGGCAGACTGGTTAGAAATTAACCCTACCAACGGTACCATCCGCACCACAGGCATTCTTGATCGGGAATCCCCTTTTGTCCTCAACAACGTGTACACCGCATTCCTTCTAGCCATAGACAGTGGTGAGTAAAGGCTGTTTTGAAACGTGGGAGTTGGCTGCTTTGATGTGGTATTTTTCATCCTGTCGGAGATGCTTTGCGCATCCCTCGAGACTCACCGTCTACATGAGCAGGCTTGTATATTACCAGTTCCTATAATGAAAAAAGGTGACTCTGCAATGAGAAAATGCTACCCAGGAACGGGCTGCATGTCTGAGTGATGTGCACTGAGGACACAGCACACAACAGTAATCAGTGATGAGCTTTGCTTTCACACAGTGCTGTGTTAGACCCACCTAGGGAAAGCCCCAAGTAAGGTGTACGAAAGATCTTGAGCAGAGAAATTACGATACAGTCATGTCTTCACATCGGTTATCCATTTATGACCTGTTTGTGCTTTCTTAATTGAATGACGAATACTACTTGACCAATTGTGAACTGAAAGCTCCTGTCCCCCGGATGGCCAACCATCCTGTCTGGTGTGGAATTATTCATAATGCAGAATCTGTTAGAGGACAATTCCTGGTATCCACTGGGATTCAGTTCCGGTCCCACCGGATACCTGAAACCGTGGATTCTGGGGACACCTTTTTAAGAATAGGTGGTTTTGCTGCAACAAGGTTTAAAAAAAAGAGATTTGTTCAGTGTTAACCTATCTTTTTAATAGGCGTCCCAGTATCCATGGTATTTGTGGATAACTGAAACTGTAGACATCAAATCAGTGGATACTGAGGCATTCCTGAATAAGGCTTTTAACTCCTTGCAGTAAACATGGATTTACAGAGAGTGGGTTTTTTTAGGAAGACCGTATCAGCTTTAGCAGAATTAATTTTTTTTTCAAAACATCTGAGTTGATACTACGCATTTGGCACCACAGCACTGATAACTAACTAATCCTTGACATACTAGATTATATCCTATTTAACACATAAGGGCAATTAAAATGAAAACGCAATTAAAGACCATTGTTGAAATGCAATATTTTTTAACATATTATGTGGATTAAAATTCCTTCTGTTGCGCTTAATCCAAATTAGAAGGATCTTCTGAAAACTCAGTGCAAGTTACTTTTGTAGCACGTTTTTAAAAAAGAAAGAGAGGAGGGAGGGATACTAAGTACTTCTGCACAGCTGAAAGGCAAAAATATAAATAAAGTCTGTGTGTGTAATGTAAAAAGCTAATATGCTTACGCTTCTGAGAGATGCAGGTGGTTCAGCTGCAGTGATGAATTGCAAAATGCTCTCTTAAGTGGGCAATTTTACGGGTTTTTTTGTCTTGCATGACTTGGTACAGGGAATGTTTGCAGAATGTTGACAGGAATATGGCTTCAGAATGCAAAATAGAGTTCGGTCTCCTTTTCTGGGGTGATTTACTTGAATATTCGTCAGTGTATTTTTTTAATGCCATTTCTGTGGGAGATACTGGTTTTCTCTCTGTGTGTGTTTTTAAAACATGCTGAATTGGGTGGTCTTTGCTGGACAGCAAATGATGTGACCAAAAAGCATCTTATGCCAGTCACAGAGGCCAGCACACAGACACGCGCACCATCCTCCCTGACTCAGAGAGTGGTCCAAACATGCTTTACAGTGGCCTTGGTGCTGGCCAAACTGTGCCAGCCTAACTCCAGGTTAGGATTGCACCCTGAGCTATATGGAGCTGCTGTCTGATTCAGGAGACACCTAAGCCACAGTTCTGAGAGCTTCCTTTGGACAATCACATCATAATTCTTTGCCACTGAAGACAAAGTTCACAGCTCAACACAGCTTTTCCTACAATACATGATGGAAAATGTGAACACTGTGAATTATCAGCCAGGATCTTCGGTTTTATGTGCAGCTTGTACCGTATCAATTATTTATCTCAATGCAGCTTAACGCACAGTTCACTGTGACCAGCAGCCACCTGACGGAGTCGCTAACCAGCGATGGTGGATGTCCCCATAAGTTTGGTTCTTCAGAGTCATTTGGAAGGAATATTGTTGATCTCTGCAAATTAGTGGCCAATTTCTTTCCTCCTCCCTCCTGTGACTTCCATGAATGCACTAAAGCACTGAACTGGATTCCATTCCGGTTTTCCTAGCCAAACAGCACTAATGCCCAATTTTCTCAGATTATTATGTTCCCAATGAGCTACATAATACATGTACATAATACATAATGCCCTGGCACCTGAATAATCCAATGCGAAAACAAAACCATTCCTAGTACTTTCCAAGATGCTTAAAGTAATGGAAGCGGTGTCAAGCACAAAAAGAAAAGTGGTATCCGTGACATTCCGTGATAAGTTCTCCCCCTTTCCGTGAAACTGCAGAAGGAACCAAAAAGGTTGGGTAGGACAATGGAAACTTGCAAGTGCTGTTTCCCAGGGCTGAGCACAAAACACAACAAGCCGACCCAGACTGTTTTCTCACCTATTATAAGTCTCGCTACAGTTACACTGTTGAGACTTGCATTGTTTTTCTACATAGGGTTGTAAATGAGTAAAGAACAGGAACCATGTTTTGTTTTTGTTTTTTAAAGTATTGTCTCTGGCAATCTTGCTTCTCTAAATTGGCCCATCAATTTTGGCACTGCCTTTAAACGGTCTCTTCTGACATTTTCTGGTCAAAACAAACAGCAATTATTCAGTGATGTAAAATAACAGATTGCACACTCATGCTTAGACTTCTCCCACTGAAAATGGCACCCAGTATGGACACCTATTTGTTTTGGTTTTCTGCTGATAAACAGGCCCAACCCAAGTGATGATCACATGTTCTGCGCCTTACTCCTTCACCTCCGCCTTTCCTGCCCAGGTTTTCTTAGATGTGGACTCGGTGTCTTTAGAAGGCTGTATTCATTCAGCAAGCTGCAACATTCAGCTTTTTGCTAGACACTCTTAAAGGAGCAGGCAATTTGCTTAATTGAGATGAGTGCTCTCACTTGGACTTTGATTGCAAGTGCTTGCAGCTGTGCACCTGACACACACACACACAGCCCTTTCTGGTGCTCTGTGACAACATGGCACTCTTTGGAAGTCTGTGAAGATGTTATGTCTTACACTATCCCCAGGCTATCTTAACAGCTTCTCTGTGAAGCAGAGGCTGTCCAAGATCTCTGAAGGAGATTCTTTCTCAGCTCCAGTACTGGAGATGCCAAGGACTGAATCTGGGACTTTCTGCAGGATAAGATCTTACCTATGTACTCCAGCAGCCTGCATCCTACAGATTCCCCAAAGGGAAGTCTCTGAGCTAGGCAGGCGCTGCCTCCTGCTGTTGCACCCACCAGCTGGTATTCATGAAAGCATCTTCCCCTTGATGCAGATACTTCATGTAGCCATCATGACGAATAGACTTTGTGCTCCATCACAGAGCTGTGGCCCCTCCTAAAGCTTCCGGCAGTATCAGCTATTGGACGGACGCTGACTAAGAGCATGGACTGAATCTATTTTGACGGCACCAATTTCACCAATACTTAACCTGACTTTGGAAAGAGCCTTGTGGTTGAGGAGGAGATGGACCACAGTATTTAATTTCATAGATAATAAAATATGACCTTTTCCTCCGGAAAAAGGAAAATCTCCCTGTCCCAGCCCCTCCCTGCCCTGAATGAATGTCCTAATTTGCTTCAGACATGCTTGCTTTCAGTAAAGGGCAAGTAATCGTATTATTATTATTATTATTATTATTATTATTATTATTATTATTATTA
>JAJKFI010000088.1:817920-846986 GCA_029204185.1 Lerista edwardsae
TCAACAGCTTTCCACCCAGTGGTGTCATTCAAATGATTTAGGAACAGGAACTCACTTTTGATTGGCTCTTGTCGGGAACCCGGAACCAGCCACGGAGCCCGTTAGGATCCGGAACGCCCATTCTGGTCTGTTCCCCCTGAATGACATCACTGCCTTCGCCCCCCTAGGAATCGCTCCCTTTAACCCTCTGAGTGCCGGCCAACCAAGAAGAAAAGCTCTTTGCAGAGGAATTGGGAGGGGGGAGGAGGGAGAGTGAAGTGGGCAGAGTCAGCCCTAATTTTATCTAGTGGAACTGAGTTCCCCCGCGTTCCCCCTGCATGACATCACTGTTTCCACCACAGGCAGCATGAGAGTGAAATCGGATATTACGCTTTTTAAGACTATTTTGGCTTCCAGCTAAACTACAGCTTTCAGAAGAAAGTTCTGTAACGCAATCCATTAACAAGGCTGAATTTTTTTCTCCTCCCCTTCTGTGAGATGATAATAAAGACTGGCTTTAAGATGGGCTTCCAGAATAATTTAGAAATCCTGATTAAAGTCCCCTTTTTGTAATTGTCACTGATAAGAAATTCTCATAGAAAAAGGACTTAGATAAATGCTCCCTGGCTGTCCCAGCCACAAAGAAGGAGCATTTTGAAGTTCCTAATCACACACCAAAAAATATTTGATACAATGAGGTGCGGTTCTGGTGCTGCAAGATTCTATCCCAGATCTAAGCAAAAATATGCAATCTCATTAACAGTCCTGTCGTCGCTCAGTATTCACGATCTTCCCTTTTTGTGTGTTTGCTGTGTTCTTATTCATTGATTATACTTTGATTATCAATGCTTTGTTCCTTGGCTATGCTATAAAATGTTATCAGCAACAGTTTGCTTTTTAATTCACTGGAATTGCTCAGAAGATCTAACCGCGGCCCAATCTTAAGGAAGTTTTCCGCTGGCTCAGCCTTCGCTGAACTGGTTGAGTATTGCAAATGTGCCGTAAAGCCCTTTGCAGTGACTCTAGAGGAAGCAGCGCCAGCAGGAAGGCTGCTGAAGGGGGTACGTAAGGTGCAGAGCAGCCCAGGAGCTGGAAGAGGGTGCCGGGAGGGTGTTCCAGAGGCATTCGGGGCAGGGATAGGGCAGAATGTGGATGGGACATGCCCAGGAGGGGGCACGATCCACGGAGGAGACCTCCGCCATATTCTATCCTCCCTTCTGAGGTGGGATGCCCTACACGGCACTGTCCAGATTTGTGTCGGCCAAATAACTGGTGCAGATCCATAGGGCAGGCTGGGGTGTTACATGGAGTAAAGGGCAAATATCCCCTCACCCCCGGGAGCCCTCCCCTCATCAGTCCTGGACACAGTAGAGGCTGTGCAGCCTAACTAGGGTTGGACTGACAATGTGACAAGAGCCTGCTGTGTGTCCCATTGTGCTTCTTGATGGGGACAAAGGTGCTCTTTCACATGAATCTTCCTCTCATGGAAGAGGTGAACGTCCATGACAAAAGACTAAATCAGTGCCGTTCCAAAAAGAAGCTCGTGGTGCGATGGCCAGAAGCCATTGGGAGGCACCGGGGCCCTCTTCCAGTTGGTGACAGGCTGGCGACCCACTCTGCTGGCCGCCGTGGGTCTCCGTATGGCCCACAGAAGCATCCAGGAGTCACTTCCTGTTTTCAAACGCAACGTCCGGTTTTACCAGAAGTCACTTCAGGATGCTTTTGTGGCCCCATCAGAGGCCCACAGAGGCCAGCAAAGTGGGCCGCCAGCCTAGCCTACACAAGAGGGGCCTCCCCAAAAGCATTCCTGCACCACAAGAAGCGTTGGGACCTACTGCGGAGAACAAGGTGGGTTGCAGTGCCAGAACGTTTGGGAACCACTGGCTTGCAGGATTGCTGTAAATCGCCAGGAAGCAGAAAATACTTCATACAGGGAGTGCTATACAAATGCTAAACTTAAAAACAAAACCCAACAAACGAGTTTGTTAACTTGACCCAGCATGAATAATATTGGCATATTTCGCTTAGCAACTAGTTCACAGACTCAACCGAGTTGGTGCATTTTGGGCTTGTTCTGCTGTACTTCATACAGCAAAGTGGTTAATCCGTTTCAGTTTGACCTTCATATGTGCTATTTGTGATTGTTGTTGTTTCTTTTGGAATTATGGAATATCTTGTGTAATTGGTCATAAACAACACACACAGGGAATATGTTGGCAGGTTGGCAAAGGGGCAGTGTTCTCTGCATGTTGCACACGTTAGCCAAGGGAGCTCTAAAAACACCAGGAAGAAGCTGTATCAAGTAAGCAAGAGGGCACACATGAAAATGGCATCTGTACTAGGCATCAATGAGGCCATATTTTTAATGCCACCGGCTTCTTAATTTCAAAAATAGACATTTTTTTTTAATATAAGGAGGACAGAGCACAAAACGTTATCGGCCCAGTGTGGAAATAATACACTCTGAATTAAAGATACTGTTTTAATTAAGTGTGTGAAAGGCTGACTTTTATGGTAGTCTTTCAAATATCCAAATGTCTTTTCATCCATTCTCCACTCTGACTTGGCTTAATAATATATCCAGAACAAAAAAAAAAATGGAATGTTTGGGAGCCCTTTTTGAATATTCAATTAGTCCAGCAATAAGTGAAAAATAATTTCTTTTTCATTAAAAGGAATTCAACCCCTTACCCTTCTGATGAGAGAAAGAGGAAAAACACCCTCAAATTCTGACAACCCTGCCTTTGTTGTGTGCATTTGCGTGCCTGGAACAGATGAGGTGGCACCATTAGGATCATTTATCATCCTAGCAACTAAGATTTTACTATGGCGAGTATGATAGTCGCAGTGTAGTCTTCTTCCTCCCTGCCCGTCCTGTTTCAAATGGTGCTATGAGAAGTTTTGAAGGGGAGCTTGGAGGCAACCTCAGGCTTCCTCCTTGCTAGATAAGAGAGGTAAGATGGGATGGATAGATAAGAAAGAACGATAGAATGGATTGTGATGCCAAAAGGAGCTCAGCCAACATATATGAGCCACACGTATATGTCGAAGAGCCACGTGAGGCTCACCAGCCACAGTTTGGCTTCCCCTTTTCTATATGCATATGGTCCTTTTTGAGACATTGCCCCAAACACACGGACATTGGGGGCAAGGCTGGCTGTGGCAATGTTAGGGGTGGCGGCCCTGCTCTGCTTCCCCCTCCCTGTTTCTGCTGTCGACATGGAGGGAGGCAAGTGGAGGGAACCCTCATGCAATGTGAAAGGTTAAATACAACACCGCCTTGCAAAGGAGGAATGAGCAGGAATTCTAATAATTGGTGGAGCAGACCTGGGTGCGTTGGTTTTGCAGAGCCTTTGCTCTGTATGGGGAAAGAGAAGAGTAATGAGAACTCGCACTTTTCCGCTCATGTACACAAGGTCCCCGGATCAACTTGGGGAAGTGACAGAAAGTTATTACCACCTGCCAGCTCTTTGTTGACCTGTTTGGAATGAGGTGTCAGTCTTAGGTGTACTCCCAGCCGACAGCCACCTTCATCAGCAGTGCTGCTAGCCTTTCCCCTCCGAGGTCTGTCTTTTAGGCAGGAGGCTAAAGTTTGCACCAGCTGCATGGGGTGTTCTCGACCTTTAGACCCGGTCACCTCCCAGCACAGGTACAAAGTACACTGCCTGACAGGTGGGCGAACTCCGCCTGCTCCCTTTGCTCTTGAATATCCAGCAGAGAAGCGAGTTCTACCCTGTTTCGTGGCTGTTGCTGCTACTTTTGACAGAGCTGAAAGTTCCCACGCTCGTACGCAGAGTCTTGTTCAAATGAAAGCCAACAGGTGGGTGGCTGAGGGCCCGATCCTATCCAACTTTCTAGTGCAGATGCAAGCTGTGCCAATGGAGTGTGTGCTGCATCCTGCAGTGGTGGGGCAGCCGTGGAGGCCTCCTCAAAGTAAGGGAATGTTTGTCCCCTTGCCGTGGGGATGCAGTGTGGCCACACCAGCACTGCGAAGTCAGACAGGATTGGGCCTTGAGATTTCCCAGGTAGGGCTCCCGTTGCAGCAATTCCACCACCCCCACTCCCACACTCAGATTTTTCAGAATGTGTACATCATAAACTTGTGTGGCTACAAATGTTTGTACATCATCCATGATCAGGACTTGCAATTATTAAATAATTATTTATTAGATACATAATTCCAATTATTCTTCCATTGCTAAAAATGTGGTAGTGTAATAGTTAGGTGGCATTGCACAACAACGTCAGTTCATAAAAATCTGTTGCTTTTTCCATAGGTAGCCCTCCTGCAACGGGTACGGGGACATTGCAAATCACCTTGCAGGATGTCAACGACAACTCCCCCTTTTTTTATCAAGCCGTGTCGAGCGTCTGTGAAGATGCAAAAGACGTAAAGGTCATCATTCGAGCGTTGGATAAGGATCTCCATCCCAACACTGAGCCGTTCAGATTTGAACTGAGCAAGTCGTCTGGTCAGGATAAAGTATGGAAAATCACCCCGATCAACAGTAAGTCTGTTAGGAAAGAGTTGTTGAATGGTGTTTTCCCCATTGATAAGCTGGAACAGGTCCGGAGAAGGGCTGCAAAGACGGTGAGGGTTTGGAACCCAAATTCTGTGTGGGGCTTGGTCCGTTTTGCTGGAGAAGCTTAAAGGGAGAGGACGGCTCTCTTCTGAGGGACTATCTGAGGGACTATCATGCAGAAAAAGAGTCTGCTCTCTGGCTCCTCTGGGAAGTAATACACCTAACAGAGGGGTTTTCAAACTAGGACCTTGTGATGCCCCAGCCTGAAAAGCACTACTGCTTTCCCCTTAAAGGGCAGGGAGATGTTAGTTAAGCTATTGCAATGATCATTTCTGGGGACGTAATGGGCCGGGGGGGGGGGAGGACTGAGATTTTTCTCAGACATAAAGCAGTCCCAAAAATTCAGTGATTCGTAGAAGTCAGAGGCTGACACATTTCTGTTGAGGAACACCTGTGGAACAGCATTAGTTAACTGGCACATGGCCTTTGCCAGGTCTCTGCGATGCACTGAATTCTCCTCTCTTCAGCTGAGTGGGAATGAAGCCACTTCATCAATGGAAAACAACGGGAGGCGGCTTAGTGCATTGCAATAAGACAATGGGAGAACTTGCGCACCTGCTGGTTTCCATGCACAAGAAAGTGCAGGTGTGGACAAGCATCCTTTGGCATAGGTTTGCTGCTGCTGAATTCTAACCATAGGACAAGCGTCTCCACCAGCTTAATTCTGCTTGCTGATGCACGCATTTTGCTCTTAATAGAGGTGTCAACATTGTTCCAGAAGTGCCTTTGGTTTTGGAAACTGGTGTGTTGAGGAAAAAACGGGAGAAGGGATGTGAGATGCCACTCTCACAAGGAGACAACCAAGTCCACACAGTTCTGGTTGCATACCCCAAACCAGAAATATCAGAAGTGACCGGCTTCCCCTGGTTGCAGGATAATGTTTTGAGGGCTAAAGGACTGTGTGTACGTAGACTGCGAGATCAGACAAGACCGTGAAACTGTGCATCCAGCCCCAACTGATTTGACTTTTGGGGGTTCCCTTAAATAAAAACACCCAAATTAACTCCCCCACTCCTAACAATGTGGGCAGTATTGCTTTATTATTGCTGTGGCAAGTTTATGACAAGTTGTGGCAACAGCTGCTAAATCGGATGGCTTATTAAAAAGAAAGACCTGAGAAATTTATGGAGGATGGGTCTACCAGCAGGTGTTTGCCATGATAGCTAGAAGTGGAACATCTGTGCAGAGGTAATATAACTCTGAGTACTGGATGCTGGGGACAGATAACAAGGGCCCAGTTTCATGCTCTGCTGGTAAGCTTTGCCGTGGCTTCTGGTTGGCTGGAAACAGAATACTGGATTAGATGTGTTTTGGTCTGATGCGGCCGGAGTTCCTAGGAGTTCCTTAGTCTCATCATAAGACTACATCTCCCAGGGTTCTGCTTTTACAAGTCCAGTGCTCAAAATTATGCACTTTGGAAAGCCCGCCTGCCCACTGTTTGAAGATCTCTGGCAGGTCTTTGAGCCCAGAAGTTACTGGTGATGACTTAATCGCCAGTCACCATGTGCTACGTTGCAGACCAAAGAAGGTTGGGAAGCGCTGCCATTAGCTACAGTAATGGTCACTAGTTTAACGGACTTCCAAGGCTGACCCACATTCATGGGAGGTCGATCTTTTTCAAACAGATGTTTTCCACATGTTTCTCAAAACCCAGAAGGTGAGGACTAGAAACTTGATTTAAATTTGTAACCACTGAAGAGTCTCAGGGCTGCCTTGTTCCAAACCTGAAACTGAACTCTGGCCTTAGCTGGCGACCCCATGCCAAACCTCCAAATATCCAGGACAAACACAACAGTGTCTGTGATTTGTGTGCCCTGATTTCCTGCCAACACACTGTAAAATGTGTGATGGTTTCTGCTGCTTTAAAAAAAAATGTCTAACCTAAAAATACCCTCCTTCTTCCCCACAGATACACATGCCCAGATTTTGTTGCCTCAAAACCTGAAGAAGGCCAACTACAACATCCCCATCTCGGTGACAGATTCTGGAAAGCCTCCTCTAACTAACAATACAGAACTGAAAATACAAGTGTGTTCCTGTACGAAGTACAAAATGGACTGCAGTGCTTCTTCCACCCTTCACGTCAGCATGGGCCTCCTCTTCGTTTCGCTCTTGAGTTTATACTGTAAGTTTTATTGACGCACACACTGCATCATAACCGTGAGTTTTCACTTTAGAAATGCCCCTGCCTTATAGTGAGGGATACCTTCGGCCCATCCCGCTCTCCAGAGTCTTGGGCAGAGTTCATTCATTCATTCATTCATTGGAGACGGGACTGTTTACATGCAATATATACCCTGCATATAACTACAGGTAGGCCTGCAGTCTTTGTGGGTCTGCATTTGAAAACCCAGATGCAGAACCTTCCCCCCCCCCCGACCACCCTGACCCTCTGAATCTGCTGTGCTCTGGTTGAGCCTGGAGGGTTTTCAGAGGCCCTCCCGAGCTCCCCCAGGCCTCAGAATGTCATAGAAGGCCAGGATTTGCCAAAAAACAACAACACAGAAGTGATGTTTTTTGCCTAATCAGCAATTCTGAGGCCCGCAGAGGTCGCAGTTGGCCTCTGTGAACCTCAGAAACCCCTATGGACCTGATCAGAGCTCATCTCCGTTTGGGATTGGAAGGTAGGGGTGGCCCTGAATTCTGCAGCTTTCAGTACTTGCAGCATTTGGTATCTGCAGAGGTTCTGCTGTTGTATTGTCCCTCTCTAATTAATCAAGTCCTCCTGATACGTGTCTTCTTCAAGTCACTGAAAGAGAGGGACGAGGGTTCATTGAGAAGATGCCGTCTTTTGGACCTGCTGCCAAGTCAGCTCTGGATTCATAAAATGAAAATGAAAACAGACCTGCTTGTGTGAAGCTTTAGGAGACACCAATGCTTCACCCAGAGAAGGCAAGAAAGGGACTAGCATGAAGTAGAGTAAAAAAATGTTGGAAATAAATGGCACAAGGTCAGCTCTATGGCATTTGCTTGCAGTTATACATAAGGGCCATGTCTGCAAATGTTAGTAAATAGGTCTCAAATCAATAATGGTGTTTACACTGATCATTAGTTCAATAAAAGGCCCGGGAGGCCTCTTCAAAGATTAACCAGTTTAATTTAATGTCAGCTAATAGGCCGTTAATAGAATCACTAATCTCACTAGTGGAACAGGGGGTTGCAACCTTTCCTTTCAACCCTAAAGCCAGTTATTAGGACACATTATTCCCAAGCGATGTCCGTCGACTGCTATATCTGTACAAGGCTCATCCCAGGCAGAAAGAAGGCTCCCCAACGATGCTTTCTGCAGACTTTCTGCAGGTATCATCATGCGGCCTCTGTAGAAACGGAGAGGGAATCCGCCCAAGGAGCTGGCTAAGCATTTTCACCGTGGATTTGCTACATTGCCAGAAGTTGCCCGTTTCACATCTGGGTGTTTTTTTATATTATTTCGCACATGGAGGTGTTCATTTTACAGCCAGCCATTAACTTCAGCACAATATCTTCTGCAGTCCAAATATTTATCCAAATAATCAAAGATTATGATGCCGTAAAAAAACGAAGAGAGCGTTAATGGGTATTGAACAGATGAAATATTCCCCATTGCTCAAGGCAATGTTATGGCCTTAATTTTTGCGCAAAAAAAATACCCCTTACGTGTCTGGCTTCAGTCTTGGTACTTATGCTTTATGAGGCTTTTAAGCCCAGGAGGCAAATCCCTCAGCCAAGTGAGGGTTTTCTGTGTTTTGTTTTGTTTTGTTTTACTGTTCATGCCACGTTTTGTGCATGTGTGCGTATGCTTGACAATCTGGAGCCGAGGATAGACAGCACTTTGAGTGAGCTATTCAGGATGACGATGGCCCTGCCACAAGTCTCCTGCCAGAACAAAACATCTTGGTATTATCATTTAAATGGGGCAATTATTATCTAGGCTTGGAATATGAGCCTGTTCAGGAAGTCACCAAAATGATATGTGACTGTTGTGTTTTTCTTTTCTGAATAAGTTTAACTGCTCTTGGGGGGGGGACCCGGTAGCTTGGTGAATGACTGCAATAGAGCATATGCAGACACTGCCTACAGCAAGGAAGCAAATTCCGGCTACATCAGCGATGTCGAAAAATGCATCCAAGTGTGCTCTGCAATGGAATACGGGTGTTTAGGGTCCAATGGGAATTGCATTCTCTTACCTCGGGTTTCCTCAGCTGTAGGAAATTTCTCTGGGCCAGTGCAAGAGCATTTCACCAGCACAACTCAGGGTCAGGATTGTGCTCTTAGAAAGTTCTTGTTCTTTTCTCCCCCTGCGTAGAATAGTTGGAGGGAGAAAACATCAATTCTAGCAATAATGCAAACTAAAGGTAACAAATCTTACTTTGTTTACTTAACCCTACACAGAAAACTGTGATGCTGTTGAGCTGACCCGAATTAAGGCAGGGAAGTGGACTTCTGTGGCCGGCAAGCATTGCCGCTCGCTGGGTCAGATGAAGTCTACGTGTGCGGCCGCTGGCATTCGAGCACCTAGTTTCCTTGCTAGATGTGGGAGCAACCTCGCGGTTTTGCAAACAGCTGCGTGCGAACAGCAGCTTGGTATGGGTGAAGTCGGGCTGCAGGTGTGTCATGGAAGCACACTCGCTCACTCGTTCTCTAAGGTTTCACAAGCAGCCAAGTTTACTCCACCAGTGCAAACAAAAACACTCCATCACCCTGCCAGAAAGTGAGGAAGCAAAGACTAAGCTGTGCCCTATAAAATTGACACTACTGCACGTACCTTTTAGTGTTGTTTTACACAGTACTCAGCTATTGGAAGGTGCGCCTGGGCCACCTCCCACCCCTTTTCACACACGCTTCGTTGAAATGAATGGAATTGTGCCCAGAATGGTCACACCTTTGAAATAAATACATGTAAACAATATATTTCGTATGCATGCCCACAGAAATACAGATGATTAAATATAAAAGATGTGTCCATAAATACCTGATCATTTGAGGGGGAAAAACTACTACTGTGCGATCCTTTTAAAACAAAATTATCAGCTGTTCCTCAGCAGCAAGTGTGGCACTTGAAAAGATTAAATCTTGATGCCTTTTGTGGCTTATATTCAGGGGGGAAAGTGCTTAATATTCCTTGGTTTTGACAGAGCTAAATTATTGGTTTGTAATAGACTGAGTTTCTTTTCAGGGGAGCTTATTAATGTCAGGCACATGACTGCAGAGTTCATTTTCAGAATTGTTTTAAACCGGTCTGTGGCAAAAACCAGCCAATAATTCACAGAAGATAATTTACATGACAATTTTTGGCTGTTTCTTTGCTGGCAGGAGAGGCACAGAAAATCACAATTTTGTCCGCTCAAGTTTATCATTTTTTTTTTTTTGTATCTAACTCAATTTGTCTTTGGTGGGATTCAGTATTCAGAGAGCAACGTTCCAAACTCAGACGGCTGGCTCTGTTTCTATTTGACACAGAGGTCACTCCATTCCCCCCCCCCCGTATCACAATCGGATAACACTGTCCTCTGGAAAAGGAATTTGAACAAATCACTGGTAGCTTTCCCAACTTTGGATACATGCTCTTGGTTTTTCCATTGTCTGATCAAATGTCTTCAGGGGCTGAATGACTCAACTGAAATTCCTATGAAGTAGGGCAATATATGCCAGGGATCATGTAAGAAGCTTATCTTTTTATACTCAAATGCCTTGATCCTTGAAGGCTCTGTCTATGTTGGCTAAATTTTTACATCAATGGACGGGCCAGATTAAGAGCACAATCCTAACCTGGAATTAGGCCTGCATAGTTAGGCCAGCAAAGTTTGGCCAGCATAAGGGACACCGTAAAGCGCGTTTGGACCACTCTCGGAATCAGGGAGGATGGTGCACATCTGTGTGCTGGCCTCTCTGACTCCAAGAGTGGTCCAAACATACTTTACACTGTCCCTTCTGCTGGCCAAATTTTGCTGGCCTAACTCCAGATTAGGATTGCACCTTAAGTCTCTTGCATTTTTTCCTTCTCACACCCACGTGTGCCTATGAACACTATACCTTGTAGCAGTGGTTCTCAAATGTTTTATTATCGGGGCCCACTTTTTAAAATGACAATCTGTTAGGACCCAGTCCTTTTGGGACAGGGAGCTGCTATCATTATTATTATTATTATTATTATCATTATCATTATCATTATTATTATTAGCCTGTAAACCACTTTGTGTTAATTAGCTGTATATAAATACTGTTGATTGATTTGATTGATTGATATTTACCACTCCCAGAATGTGAAGACTATAATAAATAATGTTTGGGAATGTACAGAGAATGAGCTTTGTGGGCTTCGATGTTCAGGGCAGGATGCCACCCAAACTACCACTGCCACACAGTGGACAAAATTTTTCTCTGCTGCTTGTAGGCTTCCTCTAAAAGGGTTTAGAGGACCATTGTGGGAAGGAACATCCTGGATTATATGAGCCTTTGAACTGATCCAGCAGGGCTCATCCACATTCATAAACTGAGAAAGGCCTGCCTGTGAGGAAAGAAAGGAGAATACAAAATATCTCCTTTTAGTTCTTCCTCTTCAGATTTTTCATGACTCCTTTCAAATAAATGTACTGTACATTGAGCAAAGCATCTTTTTTTTTCCCCCAGTAGGAAACGAAAGATACTTAATCTGTATTTGCAAATCACATAATTCCCTAGTTAGAGAAACTCCAACATCAAATTTGATTTGAGTAATAGCAGAGCGATATTAACAAACAAATGCTATATCAGCTTTATCAAATTTAATACGAAACCCTGTTTGCCTGCAAGGGAAACAAACAAATTATTTAAAACAAACAGCAATAACCATCTAACAAACATGCAACATCCACTGCAGCTTTGCTTAGAGTTTAATCAAACTGCTTGTGATTAGAGTTTAATCAAAGCAGAAATTCAGGCTGCAAACTTGAATTCATTTGCCTGCTCGCAAATTCTATTTGTTTTCGGACTGCAACTTCAGTATGGCTGCTGTAACAGTTGTTTAATGCTTACTTGTGCTTCAGAGTGGACCGTTCAGTTGCCTATTTCAAAGTGAAGGTGAGAAAGGCATACATTCAGAATCACACCTCCATATTTTAAGTCATCCTTGTCGCCTCTAGGAGAAAAAAAATCTAAGAGCATTTCATGGATTTTTTAAAGGCATCCAAAAGCCACAGCAGGAGGACATTTTTTATTGTAGCCAACTAAGGGCACAATCCTAACTGGCCGTTCGGCTGGTGCAGGCCCCCTGCACCGGTCTTTGAGTGTCGCAGACGTGTTTGTGCCCCTTGCTTCTCTGCCATTCTACACAGACGTGGCTTTTCTCCTTCACACATGCCGAGCACATGGGCTTACAGCAGAAGAGAGTTGAGTGTGTCTGTTCCATTGCCATCTGCTACTAATAATCATTATTGCCCACCGTTTAGGTCTGTAAGAACTCCTGATGTCTGAAGCTGGTCTACCAAGTTGTCAAGGCAACAAGCAAAGGAAATGACACCCCAACTGGAAGATCACCTTTGGGACTCTCCACTCCTCAACTTCAGTTGCCCCCAGATTTCAGCAATTTGCAACCTCACTCTGCCTGCCCCGGCTGCACGATTGCGTTTGACAAAGCCTCCAGCCTCGCTCTGGTTTACGAATGGACTCCTCTTTCAAGGCTGCAGGTTGACACAATCGCTAGCCCAATGTTTTTAAAAGACTATGACATCTATGCTTGATCTGCTGGGAGCAGAATGACTCCATTTCTCCCCCCTTCTCCGTTGACTTGTTGCTATTCAACTGTTTAAAAAAAATTGTCTGTGGGTTAGTATTTGTATATGTATGAGTGTATGTATATGTATATATATTTATATAGAGAGGAGAGTTATACAATAGGGTTAGCTTTTGTATGGCATTCACCTTCGGCTTGTGGCCCAAGGAGCAAAGTAGCGCAGAGGCGTGGTACGAAGATGCCCCGTAATAGCTCAACCCATTGCAAAGGCTGTGCATACGATGGGTTAGCCAAAAGGAGAGAGCCTATGATGACAGTGACCGGTGGGCCAGCCACACTGATGGCACTAACATTTTTGGGGAGGTCTTCTGCAGTCCTCTAGAATGTACTTTTAGTTTGTTTGCACCTCACTTTCTTGTACAAGAACTATTTTCATTTCACCTGTCACAGAAGGTGAAGGAAAGGCAACACTCAGGGCTGGCCTGTGACCAATGTCATCACACTGGGCCCTGCACCAGCCCAGTGGGCCTATTGCCTGTCGCTGGGGCTGGGCTGTCGGTCAGTGAAGCCAGCAAAGCAGCTTCCCCTAGGGCCCTCCCACCTGCCCCTGCCTCCAAACAACCCCAGCTGGGCCTCCTGGAAGGAGCTGGTGGTGATGTCATCAGGTCACAGCCAACTCTGTCCAAGTGCCACTTTACACATGGCACCACAAGCGCTCTTCTTGGTGAGCGGGGAGGCCCTGCGGGGTGGGTGGGTGGGGGGCCCACAGGAGTGACCCGCATTGGGCCCTGCTGCTCCTAGAGCCGGCCCTGGCAACACCGAAGAAACAACCCCGAGAAAACAAGGCAAAAATTCAACTCAGACATAATGGCTCATACATTTAGGTATTTCCAACATTTTTATGCAGCCTTTAAGGCTGACCTTACTCATGGAGCCATCATGTCGTGGGTGCTTTGGGTGGCGGATGTTACTTTGCTGCCTCTCCCGTTCCTTTCTGGTCTAGTTCTCAACATGGTGGTCAACTTGGGAACCTTCCAGAGGCACGTGTTGGCCATTGTGGGAAACAAGATATATTGGGACTTGACGGCCCTTCTGGTCTAGCATTCTCCCAATGGGATAATGTTCTGTTCAGTAGGAAAGAGACTTTTATATAAATATATACATGGAAAAGCACTAAGTCACACACACCTCTGCCTCCAGTCTGAAATGCAAAAGTTAGAAGAGCTCTGCTGGATCAGAAAAAATGTTCTGCATCCAGTGGCCCAAACAGGTCAACCACTCTGCTGACAACTAGATCTCTGTGAATTCATGGCAAACACAACACACACAGTGGGACTGTCATGTGTCCTTTCCCCTTCAGACACAGGACCCTTTAAAGCCACCCCAAAGCATAACTAGCATTTTCCATCATCTAATTTACAGTGGAAAAAAACTAAAAGCTCAGTATTTGGCTCTTATTTGCTATTTTTCTGTGTAGGTAGATGACACCTACCTACCGAAACGGATGGTCTTACCTTTTTCAAGTTCCTCAACCATGAATTATCTGTTCTTTCTGAACGCCTGTAAAGCTAGCTCTTGTTAAAGTGACACTTGAGCACACCTAGACAAAAAAAAGTTATTATATAAATATATACATATATATAATTTGTTTTTTTTTTAAATATAGTATATATACATACATACACACACAGGTACACACACACACACTTTTAAATTGAAACCAACAAGATCTCTTTTGGTGTGTGTGCAAAATAGCCACACTTGTTTGCCAATTATAATGAGTAAAGAACGTTCATTATGTATGACTATAAATCCTTTTTTAAAAAAAATTAAAAAAACCCACACACTCAATTATTATTCAGTGAGCATGTAAGGTAATGAAAAACTTTTAACTGTATCATCCAATGACCATCTTGTTAATAAATTGTAAATGAACCACTAAAGCTCACACCAAATTTTCTTTTAGAACAAAAAACAATCAGCAAAAAAAAAAGTACATTAAGTGACAGATTGTGGCTTTTAATAGAACTTGGCAGTAACTAGGGGTAAGGTAAGTGTCTTTAGACTCTTTTAATAAAGTTGCTTATTTAAAGTTTGAATTGCAGCACTTTCTTATGCAATAGAATGTCACAACTGTATGTCATGGGTTGGTTTTTTCACGGAAAAATGACAGGCCAAACTGTATGTTATGCATTTACTTTGATGTCACACCTCTGTTCCAATGGTAGCTTTTTTTCTCAACTCATTAAAGAAATCCAACCATACATTTTAAGTTTTTCATACTGTTTACACCCAACAGCAAATATGTATTGCCCCCTCTCTCTCAAAAAAAATGCATCCTCTCTTTCTTTCTTTCTTTCTTGCTTCCTTGTTGCATCAAATATGACCGCAAGCTTTAAAAAAAGCTGAAATATTAACACTGCTGGGACTTGTTTTGTTTTTGAATTCACAGCAAGTGGATATAGTGATGTCCACTATATTAGATTAAGGGTGCAATCCTAACCTGGAGTTAGGCCAGCATAAACTAAACCAGCAAAGTCTGGCTGGCAGAAGAGCCACTGTAAAGCACATTTGGACCACTCTCAGAGTCAGGGAGGATGGCGCAGGTCTGTGTGCTGGCCTCTCTGACTCTGAAAGTGGTCTAAATGTAATTTATGGCGTCCCTTGTGCCGGCCAAACTTTGCTGGCCTAACTATGCTGGCTTAACTCCAGGTTAGTATTGCGCCCTAAAACCATGGGTACCAAATCACTCTTCTGTAGGGAGCCACAGAAACCAGCCAGGGGAGCCACGGAGTCCTTGCAAGAAACCACTGCCCTACAGACAGACAGACAGACAGACAGACAGACAATTTTATTGGCCAAGTATGTGAAACCATACCTGGAATTTGATACGGCTACCGGCTACCTACATACAATACTACACATACATAATGAGCAATAAATACACAAAACAAATAAGGGCAGAATAAATTCAGAATAAAACACTGCCTCAAACTCCTAGTCGCCTCAGCATAATTACAAGTTCAGCAGTTTAATGGCACGGGAAAAAACTATTTTTGTGCATAGATGTTTTGGAGTACAGAGTCCTATATCGACGACCAGAATGGAGAAGGTCGAACAAATGATGACCAGGGTGTAAAGGATCTGAAGCAATATTCTCTGCTCGCTTTTTAACCCGAGCAGTATACAAGTCCTCTACTGAGGGCCTAGTAGCCCTACTGGGGAACTGCAGCCAACAGCCCAGTCGGTCAAGGGCGCTGCCAGTCAAAAATCTTTGGAGGTCATTGCTTTAAAATAAGACGGAACACATTCTTGGAAGAGGAGAAGTCCAATTAATGTCTGCTACCCATGTTGTTCTGGAATGAATATGCCACTTGTTTTGGGGAATACCTTGACCAGACTGTGGACTAGATCAACCCCCTAGTCTGGCTGCTCGTACATTCTTCGTCAACTTCCCCAGTCAGGAAATTTACTGTGGCTAAGAGACAGTACGCAAAAGCCTGCCATCGTTTCCCCATTTGCTTCAATGGGTAAGGGAGCACACCCTGGGAGCTGGCCAAGTTAGAAAACCCACATACGTTTTCACAGCCACTTGGAAAAAAAGGCATTTGAGGTCATAGAGTGCCCCCCCCCAGTTAAGAGAGCTGAAAAGCATCTCAGAAGGTGGCAAACTGCGAACCCTACAATAATGTGACAGTTTTGTCTGGTCCCTGTGCTATGGCATAGCTAGCAAAAGGCCCTATCTGTGCCAAAAAGGAGAGGAAAACCCTCCTGTGTGGATCAACTGTACTGAATATTGTAACTTGCAGAACATGATGGATGTAATCAAGATATTTTAAAATTAAAGAATGGTTGAGGGATCCATTTGTCCTTTTGAATGTTCAAATTTGAGCAGTCCAGATCTGCAAAGACAGAAGTTAAACCAATTAATGCCAATTTTAGAAGAGAAGATGGATTCAGAGTCAGGAATACTGACTACAGGTGTGCCCCGGGATCCACCGATTCCACATGGTCTCAGTTATCCACAGATAGCATGGGTACTGGGATGCCTATTAAAAAGATAGGGGAACAATAATCAAATCTCTTCATCTTACCTGGCTGCAACAAAACCACTGATAACATAAGAAGAGCCCTGCTGGATCAGGCCAAAGGCCCATCTAGTCCAGCTTCCTGTATCTCACAGCCCCAGGGAGGCTGGCATGCCCCAGGGAGGCATGAGACAACAAGATGCTTGCATCCTGTTGCCACTCCCTTGCACCTGGTACCAGTAGCCTACCACCTTTGTAAGGAGATTGCACAATCTATCATTGCCTATAGCCCACGATGGATCTTTCCTCCAGAAATCCATCCAATCCCCTCTTAAAGGCATCCAGACCAGATGCCATCACCACCTCCTGTGGCAAAGAGTTCCACAGATTAACTACCCGCTGGGTAAAAAAGTACTTCCTTTTATCTGTTTTAACTCTCCCAACCCTCAGTTTTAGCGGATGTCCCCTGGTTCTGGTGTTTTGAGAGAGGGAAAAGAACATCCCTTTATCGACTATCGCTTCCATGCATACTTTTGTATGTCTCAATCATGTCCCCCCTCAGTCACCTTTTTTCTAGACTGAAGAGCCCCAAACGCTGCAGTCTTTCTTCATAAGGGAGGTGCCCCAGCCCCGTAATCATTTTCGTTGCTCTCTTCTGCACCTTTTCCAGCTCTACTATGTCCTTTTTGAGATGCGGCGACCAGAACTGTACACAATATTCCAGGTGCGGCCTTACCATTGATTTGTACAATGGCCTAATAATATTGGCTGTTTTATTCTCAACCCCCTTTTTAATGACCCCAAGCATGGAATTGGCCTTCTTAATTGCTGCCGCACACTAGGTCAATACCTTCATTGAACTGTCCACCAGCACCCCAAGATCTCTCTCCTGAGCTGTCACAGACAGCTCAGAACCCATTACCCTATAGGTGAAGTTTTGATTTGTTGCCCCAATGTGCATCACTTTACATTTGTCTACGTTGAAACGCATCTGCCATTTGGCTGCCCATTCCCCCAACTTGGAGAGATCCTTCTGGAGCTCTTCACAGTCCTTTCTGGTTTTCACCACCTGGAAAAGTTTTGTGTCATCTGCAAACTTGGCCACCTCGCTGCTTATCCCTGTCTCCAGGTCATTTATGAATAAGTTGAAAAGCACAGGCCCCAAGACAGATCCCTGGGGCATTCCACTTTTCACCTCTCTCCATTGTGATGTTCCTCTATCTTTAAAAAGGTGTCCCCAGTATCCACGGTTTCAGGTATCCACATGGAAGTCCGGAATGTAACCTCAGCTGATATCGGGGCATGCCTGTACAATGTGTACAATATGTTTGGATTAGTCCCTCCAACTCATCCTGCTGGCCCACTAAACTAAGAAACATCTTGCCAAACAGTGGAAATTGATGGATAATTTGATCAACTGATGGACTGATGGTTGACACTTTTTGGACTAGCCAGATTTTTAAACGCAAGAAAGGCTGCAATCCTATGAACACTTAGCTAAGCTCCACTGAACACAGCAGGGCTTACTACTGAGTAAACATGCAAAAGATTGCACATTAAATTTGCATCCACTCAAGTTGGATGAATGAGGATCCAGTTGGGAGGCTATATAGGGTTGTGCTGATGCAGAAACTCTTTTCTCTAAACTTGGTACCAACACACCTTATTAACAAAGCAAGGCTGACACATTGCTCAATATGCCCCCATCTTAACCCTATTTGCTAGTTGTTGCCATTTTTGTTAACCCTGTTTGCTAAGTCGCCATTTTCTGATGCCCAAGAAAGATAGGAAAATACCCAACATTTCTTTAAAGGTAAAGGTTTCCTCACGACTGAATGGTCTAGTCGTGACCGACTGTAGGGGGTGGTGCACGTCTCCGTTTCTAAGCCTGTAGAGCCGGCGTTTTCCAAGGACAAGCTTCTGTGGTCATGTGGCCAGCATGACTCTACACCGTAGCACACGGAACGCCGTTCCCTTCCCACCGAAGTGGTCCCTCTTTATCTACTTGTATTTAGGTGCTTTCAAACTGCTAGGTTGGCAGGAGCTGGGACAAGCAACGGGAGCTCACTCCATGGCGCAGTCTTGAACTCCCAAACTTCCGGTTGGAAAGCCCAGGAACAGCGAATTAACCCGCTGCGCCACCACGTCCCATAACATTTCTTTAGCTCATCATTTTATCCCTGTAAATATTTTGTTACGGCATGAAATAGCAAATCTGCATTTAAAAACAGAACAAAACCTCTGTCTTATTTACATAGGGTTAAATGCAGCATTTGTTAAATGTTTAGGCACATCATGCTGTTTATATTGCCAAGCAGTTATTTTCCTTTCCAAGTTAACTGTTTAAGCTGTTCTGATATTTTAATTCACTAAAAATCAAGATATATATGGAAAATTGTCTGCATTTAGAAAGACGCACAGAATGTAATCATTTGCAAGCATACAAGCATAAACAACCCTGGTATTAAATCACTTCTTTTCTAAAACAGTACTTTCTGCTAAAAACATGCATTCAGAATAACTGTTATTAAGTTAATCTAAGAATGGTGCTGATTAGTTGGATAAATGTGCCATTTTCCACGGTAGTTATAAAGAGAGGAGCTGTCAGCATGCCTTTGGGAGCCTGTTTATATTTTGCTTGTGTGCATACTGTATATTAATGTACATTTTGTTCAGCATTAGCAAAAAAACAACCAAAAAGCCTAAAAATCAAAGCGAAACAATGCCCGCCAGAGTCGAGTAAGATTATAGAAACCTCATTTGCACAGAATACCTGCTTGGCTACATTCCCACTCAACACTCTGTTTAATCAGGGGCAATTTGAATGACTGCTTTTCTTCTGGATTTGCACTGATTCTGTATGGAAACATGTTTGGCTTGTTCCATCAATGTCATTGTTAAATAGTATTTAATCTGGTTCCTTCCTACCTGATTTGTCTTACACGCAAGCACATCCCTTGCATGAATCTTTTGGGCTTCTCAGCATGACTGTGAACCTGGGGGGGGGGGGGGAGAGCGCTTTACAAGACCCTTAAAGTCGAAGAGGCAGTCCTATTCCACTGAATCGAAAAAGGTGCTGGCCACACTCAAGCCTGAGACATGTGACTTTCCCAGCACTCAATACCACTGAACAGATACTTCTGATTCCTGGACCCAACTAATTGGGGGGGGGGGGAGGGGTCCCTAAAGAAACTGACAAATCCTATCTCATGCCTCCAATCTTACCCTCATAGGCTCCTAAAAACCAAAGCTAAAGGGGACAAGCCACTTCTGATGTCTTGCAATTCAAACACTGCATAGGTGGCACAATCAAATGGTAACCTAGATTTTTTTTTCATCCCCCAAGTTCACCAGTCATTATGCTATCAAGGTCACCAGGAATGTTGGTAGATGCACGACTGCAACATATGTATGTAGATATAATTATGTAGATTTATATACAGAGAGGTACACATTCATATATTTATTATACGGTATATAAAGTATATCTGCAGATGAAGAGCGAGTCAATGCAGCTGGAGGGATTTAGGCTAAGCAATTAAGTTCTATGAATTATGAACCAACACAGTGCTGGAGAAAGGAAGCAACATGCCACCAAAGAGTAACCCAAATGAACAGAAAGAAATGGTTGATAGTCCCACTTCTCATGTTGTATTTATTCCGCATTTGGTTCTCTCGAGTTACCCAGATGGATGTCATCCGGCAACGCGCATAACACTTTACTGCTTCATTTTGTGTAATTGAGCAGGGCTGCAGAAAAAAAATGGGCAACATGGGCAGAATGCTGATGCTCTTGGGGTGGTGATGGGGAACCCCAAGGAAAGGTTTCAGCCAGATTGGACCCTCTCTGTCGTTCTAAAAGACATTTTGCAATCAATATAATGGGCACTATCCTGCCAAAGCGAAGCACTATCGACTTCAATGGAAGGGAGTTTGTGCCTTCTGTAGAAATTAGTTGGCACTGAACCGCTCTTTGCTGGTACTGGTTCACACCCGCTGGGTGCATTGGGGAGCACATGGCTCAACTGCATGCAGATTGCATGGTGAAATTGTGCTCTGTTGTGATGGTGATATGGAGGAGAGCCAGTCCGCCCAGCCCTTTTGCTGTGCCACTCTTATTCGCTTCTGTAGTGCGGGCCGTGTGGACTGTGTCCCCAGGAGACTAAAAACCAATGATGTCCTTGTCCTGAGATGAGCACCTTTCTGGACTGGCTCCTTCAGCAGCAGGGCTATCTTGTTTCGAACGATTTTCTTCCCATAAAAAGCTAAGCGAGGAAGTGGGGGGGGGGAATGTGGCTTGTTTTTTCTTAAGTAGATTTTGCTCAGCTACTTTTTTTCCAGCTAATTTTTCCTTTGGGGCGCTAAGTGGCTGAGCTGTGTGCTGGTACTGGGGTGTAAATAAACACTTTGATTTATGATGTGCAAAAGAAACCTGTAATTTGTTTGTGAAATGCTCAGATAAAAAGGATGTCTGGCCTTTTGCTCCCACTATAGGCATATTTTAATCGAAAGGTCGGCCTTTCCCAAAGCCACAAAAGCATATTCAACCACATCTGTGGCAGAGATCATGCCCCGCACCTGCGACCAGAGACCTGCAGATGCCAGAGATCGAACCTGGATCAGATTGCCAAGCAGGGGCGCCCCAGTCCAACCCCCCCCCCCGACTGCGCACTGCAACTGGAGATGCCAGGGCAGCTCAGCCTCACGCCCGGAAATAAGCTTCAGGGACTCATAATGCTCACTTCGGAGGACAGCCGAACATTAGACAGTCTCCCCACTCCTGCCTCAAAGCCTTCCCCAGCTGGAATTGAGTCAGAGTTAATATAGACATTGCGTTTAACAAGGAGATTTCTGCTGATGTGGTAAATGAGGTGCATCATAGCCATGAGGTTGTTGTTCTTACATTGTTAATGTGCGATTTTAAAGAAGTTCTTAGGTTCACCCTTCTATTTGGCTTTCAGATAATCCCACAATGCCTTGCTCAGAGATGTCCAACTTTTTTTTCATCTCACGGCATGCTGGCAGGACACTAAAATGGTCAAGGCACACCCTCAGTTTTTTGACAATTGGCAAGGCACACCATGCCGCCAATGGGGGGCTCACATCCCCAACGGCCCTTCCAATATATGAAAAGGTCACTACCTTAAAAAGTTTGTTATACAGAAGCCTTGCCTAGATCGGCTGATTTTACAGGGCCTATCTTAGAGCTCCAGAAACTGCGGAGGAAAATTCCAAGCATTCACGATGCAAAACAGAGGATCCGAATGTCACTTTGCACCCCTCACACACCGGATCACCATGGGGTCCACGGTGTAGATTCTAGCGATGGAAAGCAGATTCATCAAGCCTGCTCGCAGCACGTTTTGCATACCATCCAATACATCATACAAGAAGAGCAGAACTCACTAACTCAGCATCATGTGGGGTCTGAACCTTGCAGCCTGGGAACATGGAATTTGAGCACCAGGAAATGAACTCAGGAGCTAAGCTGGCTACGGATCTGCAACCAGGAGGAAATGCAGCCAAGGCCTCTTAGTTGCTCCAAAACCACAAGGCACAACACTGGAGTCTACCAGCATTCTACAATGGAGCACAACTCCCACTTGTGAATGTGCTGATTTTCCATTTCCTGATTAAGACCGCTCCGCCCTTCTGGCTCTCCGACAAATGCTATCTTCGTACACTATGCAGAGGTTGTTGCGCCTGCTGCTGTGCTCTCTCTCTCTCTCTCTCTCTCTCTCTCTCTCTCTCTCTCTCTCTCTGCCTCACCCCGCTTTCTCTGCCAGGTTTTTGCCGAGTTCGGTCACCTGCGCAGCCCCTCTAATTATAACGCGGAAGGATCCTCCGTGGCCCAAAGCACTTCACATTCCTCTAAAGCTGTGTTTTATTATTTATTCGCTTGCAAGACATTCACAGCTGCTGCAGGGCTCTGTAATGTGCCCGTTATCACAGTCGGAAGGTTTGCATCCCAGGGCTTACATTTTGAATTGCGGGAAGGAACACACCCAATATATCAAGGCAACCTGGAGATCAGAGCAAGTCTGCCATCTTCCTTGAGGCCAGAAAAGAAAGGAGTTTGAAAGGAAAAATAGAAGAGGGAGAACAAGTGCGCTAATGAACCCAAACTCAGCTGTTAATGATCTACTGTGCGCAGTGACAAGGAAAGGGGAGAAAAGCCCAATGAGTCGTTTTTTGCTGTCTACCAAAATGGATAATAGGTGTGTCGTAAACAGGGCGGAAGCCCCTGACAAGCGACGGCCGTGAGAAGAATTACGATCGTCATTATGACTACTTAAATTTATGCCTTGCAACAGGGCCAGCAAAAGCTCCCAAAGTGCGCTGCTGTATAAAAAGGGATAAAATACAGAGAATGTAATGAAACACAGTAATAAATGCACAAGCCACAATAATTCTGGGAAACCAAAACACACCAAAGGCAGAGAGTTGCTACTGATCGGAAGGCCGCATAAGTGGCATTAATCTGCATCTCCTCACCTCCTCTGGCCACCAACAATACGGAGGGCACTTTCTTTTTAGCTTCTAGCGCTAGAGAGCTGAGGTTTTTCAGTTTCCAACACACTCTAGCTGCACTCTTTTTTTTAAGGTTCTAGCCTGCTCCCCACACTAGAACTCTGAGTAGCATGCTTGGAGCTAGAAAAGGTGGCCACGGCCATGCTGACGTCACTTCCGCCTATTTTCAATCCAACCGAATGCAGGAAACTGCCAGGAACAGCAGTGAATGGAAACAACATGGCCACCTCCACACAATCGATTCCAATGAGGGGACGCCATCTTGTCCTTCATAAATTAACCCTGCTAGAAGCGGGCTGGAGATACCACTTCTGCCAATTCTCCTATCTAAAAAATGAATGCAGTCCTAGAACACCAAGGCCAGCCTGCCCATCAGGCCAAGCCGGGTAGCTAACCCAGGCTCAACTTGTCCTCCTCGCCCACCTCTGTGGCTGCTCTTTGCTGCTGAAGAGCAGAACTATGGAGAGGAGGGGTGATTTCTAGAGCGTCTGGGGTTCATTCTGGCCCAAGAGCAGCATAAAGTCTCCATGTCCCCTACAATGGCAAGCTATTTTCTTCTTAATGGATGTTGCTATCATTTAACCCAGAGGTTCCCAAACTTTTTCGACTGGTTTGACCTACTGGGCCATTGGCCGCACCTCTCCCGTTATCACTTTTATCGAACGATGAAGATCTATTTCCTTAAAACAAGCAGCACCCCGATCATGCAAGTTTTGCAATGAAAATGCAAACACTTTCCTGTTTATAATCACATCCAGCGCTCACTTGAGCTTCCTTTAATGGCAGAAAACTAATGAAATTATTCTATAACATAAAACGCGATATTATTCTATAACATAAAACGCGATTAAAGTGGTGATTAAAAAGGAATTGATCTGACGCTTCAGATTCTTAAGGTTACAAGGCAACGTAAAATTCAAATCTTTATGTCGCAAAAGTCTTCAAGCTTCTGGAGCCGACTAGGAACATGTTTCAGAACAATAATCTTTTTTTTTTCCCTACCAAAGTAAACCCTTAATGTGGAGTAAGGGGAGGGAATGGCTTCGTGGTCCCTCCATTTTCCACAGAACAGTGCCTTCCACATTAGTGTTTGCTATTAGGGGCTCTCATGTCACTCCATCAAAATGTCTTTCATTCAAAATCTTACATTTGTCAGAACAGATGGAAAGTTAGTTTAAATTAATTGATAGCATGCTGTGCACAGCTTGTGGTGCCATGAACATGCAAAGACGAAACGGAGACGCATCAATTCCCTATGCTGAGAGACCTATAAATTCAAGATGAAGTCTCTGAAGAAGCTGCCGGGAAATTATACACCAAACACAGCCACCAGCATACTTTTTCTTACCAAAAAAATAAAGAATTTTTGTTAAAGCCAAGCAGCTTTGACATTGACAAGTGGCCTCCGTGGCTATGTAATTGGTTGGATGCGCATCGTTTGGAAAAAAAGTAACTAACGCAAGGCCTGTGGACCTTTTTGCAATGGCACAGCACTCACTATACCACTCCTTTGTTTCACAGAATTGTAAAGTTGGAGGGGGACTTGATGGGCCATTTAGTCCAACCCCCTTGATTAGTGTAGGTTGCCTGGAACTACAGCATCTCCAAGCAATTGTGGTACATTGGAACGGGCATGCCACATAATTTTGCCCAGGCAGTTCCTAGGATCTGGCCAGATACTGTCTAGCCTCACTGGCAGCAGCTCTCCAAGATTTCGGACAAGATTTCGGCCCGCCCCCCGGAGACCTGGGAATTGATCCTGGGACACTGTGCACGCAAAACCTGTGGCCTACAACTGACCTATGGCCCCTTCCCCTGACTTCATGAGTGCACATTCAACAGGAAGATTCAGTAGGGGAGAAATGTTAGGGGGGAAATTCCACAGAGCGGGTTATTCCTACCATAAAGGATCAGTGATATATTATTTTATTGATTATACAGTAGTCTTTAACGCTATTTAATACTACTACTATATTTAAGGCTCAAAGAACCCTCCCAAAAGCACATAGTTAGAATAAACCACAGTTTCCCGAGTTTGGGTGCCACAGGAAACTGATGTTTTCAGAAATGGAAGCTTTCAATCTCTCCTCTTGCTTGGTAAAGGAGGAGAGGGAAGGAGATGCACTGCGTTTGGTTACAGTAATCTAGGCCACAGTTTAGATTTTGTCTGAACTGGGTCACTGTTATTAATCCTGATATTAAACAGCAACCACTGCCTACTTAATGGAGTTTTTTTTTTCCTTCTCGCTTTGACTAAACAAGCATGTGCTCTTAACAAGTATATTCCTCATGAGCAGCTAACTTCACAGAACTTCGATGTGATCTTGTCAGCCAACAGAGGGAAATGGATGTGCTTAGGTTTTTCTCCGTCTGGTAGACGCATATTTCTTTGAAGCGATGTCTCCAGCTGGATGTCTGAAGCCAGCCTCTAGCTGTCAAGTGTGATTTAGCATTTCTAAACACTTGGTTGAGAGCATCACAGACTGGGGTGGCTTCCAGTGTGCCTGTTTCTCACCCGCTCATCTTAAGATGCAGGAAATGACTGTTTAAGGAGGATACAGTCATGTCTATTTCATTTCCAAGAAGCACATTCAAGCAACTGGTTTCCAGACTTTGACAGGGCCTAGCTTGGTACCAAATTAGATGCACATCACTCCTCTTAGGGTATTTTCAAATGTCTTCCATTCAAAAATGAGTCTATCATCACTGCATCCGTTTCAATAAACTTTGGGATAAGTAATAAAAACCGAACCTAGTTTACAAGAGAAGGGAATTATTGGCCGCAATTAATCCAGTTCACATCCTTGCTTCAGAATTATTCAGCTGCCCCCCCCCCGATCCCTTATGGGAACAATAGCCTGAATGACTATAGTTTCTCCTTCCTGTAACGTCTCAACAAGGGTAGACACCTCCAGTGTGAAGGGATGCATGCTATCTCCTCCACAGAAATGAATTAGAATTTCACATAACTGAGACGTTTTATTGTATGAGTGTATCCTCTTTACTTAAAATATTTATATTTCTATGTTCTCCTGCTAGGTAGTATAGGTGCTCAACATGGACAACAATGTATTAAAATAACATCAACAACAATATTACACAATACACAGCACCACAAAGACAATATCGAAACAGCATAACTTTGAGAAAACAAACAGAGACAATCAATATCAACTTGGGCTTCTAAATGCAACAAAAACCTGCTAAGTCATTGCTAGAACAATGGAAATGTTGGAGCCCATTTAATGTCTAGGGGGAAGGAGTCCCACAGAGGGGGTGCCGTCAAAGGTAGGCATCTTGCATGTCTCTTACAATGGTAGGATACAATAGACATGCCTGTCCCTTGATCCGTTTCCGGATCAACCGGATCAACCGGAGAAACCGTTTCCGGGGGGCTAGACACATAGGTGTCAACACTTCAGGACAACACTGTAAGCACACAGAGAAAATGCTAATTGGACCATTTAAATTAGAAACCTCCTGGTGGCTTTGTTTGCTTAACTTAAAAAATAAAAACAAAAGACCTTGAGAATCTGGCTGAAAAGTGTCGACTTTGCAAAGGTTTTGCCCAGTTTTGTCCCCCCCCCCCAAAAAAGAAAAGATTTCCCCTTTCTCCAAAACTGCTGAGATGAACTCCTGCCAAAGACTCTCATAAAATGTTCATGAATAATTTGAACATCATAAAGGAAAGTGGGAATGAGAGAAAATTAACTTCTCACCTCCTAGTGTTACTTGAGGATTAATTTGCCTTAAAAAAACAAAACCCTAATTAGTGGATGTTCCATAAGCACAGAACTTCAGGTAAGAAAAGGAAGAACAAAATAAATGTGGGTACTTAGCAGCAAGGGGATGCGGGCGAACACAGGCAAGGAGCTGTAAGTGTGTGCACACTCGATGCAATGCCATTTCTGCGCGCTGCGAGATCAAACCTTCAAAAGAGAGTGTTCAAGGGCATGAATACAACGCAGCTGGGAAGAAATGCATCTTCTGTTACTCACCCTTCCCACCTTACTGATTACAAATAAACACGTTTCTGCATTCAGCTCTTTTGAAGAGTGTGCTGAAGTGTTGCAAGGGTCCTTGACAGTCGCTCTGTAGTCTAGCATGTGAAAAACGTGTTGGTTTGAAAAAAGCCACACTGTCAAAGGTGGGCCCAAGACATCCTGGGGTCTAATGCAACATGCCAAATGAGCCCCCTCTCCCTTAGGGCGCAATCCTAAACTGAGTTAGGCTGGCATAAGTTTGGCCAGCACAAGGGACACCATGAAGCATGTCTGGACCACTCTCAGAGTCAGAGAGGCCAGCACACAAGGCGTGGGCCATCCTCCCTGACTCCGAGAGTGGTCCAAACGCGCTTTACGTTGTCCCTTGTGCCAGCCAAACTTTGCTGGTTTAGTTTAAGCTGAAAACAAGAAACTCCAGTTTAGGATTAGCCAGCGGCCTGCCAGCCTCGGTAGCTATTGCTCACCATCCTGCTTGCTGGACTGGAAAAAAAAAGCAGGGAAGGGAACCAAAGTGTGGAAGAAAGGAGGGAAATGGGTGAGGATGCCTGAATCTTCAAATTCACTGTTTGTAGCATTGCGTCGCAATCTCACTGCTGGAAGCCACATGCACCACTGGACAACACATGAGATTCCACCACATGTACCACTAGTTGAAAAATGCTGGTTTAGAGAACAACATTCTAAGGCAAGTGAGAACGAGGACGAAAGAAGGAAAGGAGTAGAAAGGACCTCTTTTCGCTCAAGCCTGACAATCAATAATGAATATGCATTGATTACCATAAAGGTAAAGGTTTCCCCACGACCAAATGGTCTAGTCGTGACCAACTGTAGGGGGTGGTACTCATCTCTGTTTCAAAGCCTGTAGAGCCAGTGTTGGTCAGAGGACAACCTTCCGTGGTCATGTGGCCAGCATGACTATACGCCGTAGCACACAGAACGCCGTTTGCTTCCCACCGAAGTGGTCCCTATTTATCTACTGACATTTTTAGGTGCTTTTGAACTGCTAGGTTGGCAGGAGCTGGGACAAGCGACAGTAGCTCATTCCGTTGCGTGGTCTTGAACTCCCAACCTTCCGGTCAGAAAGCTCGGCAGCAGCAGTTTAACACGCTGTGCCACCGCGTCCCTTTGATTACCATACAGCATTGATTACCATACAGCACAGGCCATACCATACACAACACATACCATACCATACCATACCATACCATACCATACCATACCATACAGTCATTGATTACTATACAGCACAGTATTTATTGTGGCTCTAACAACTTTAGCAAACCAAACCGATTCAGCAAATTGCACCTGAGACAAATGGCTCCCAAACAGGAAGCAGGAAGGGAATTGCAGAGGATTGGGTCAGCCTGTCCTTTTTCTATAGACGACTTTAGGGTTGTTAGCCTAAAGAAAAAAAAGAAAGAAAAAAAGCAAAAAGAAAAAAAAAGCACAGCAAAAGAAACTTTTCTTCAAAACAGAACGCGAGGCCGAGCCAGTCGACCGTGATCTAACATCACTGCTGATGATTTAAGACAACCTCTCCCAGTTCCTCTGACTCTTTGACACATCAGGTCTTATTCCACATTTGTTCTGTCTCCCTTTGTTCTGTTTTAATTAGAGTCCCTCTAAGCCCGGCCAGCTCTGCCGTGTCCTCCTCAGCTCATCACTCGAATACTAACGGCAAGAGAAGACCAAGTTGGACGCGGGGTGGGGGGGGATTATTTGGTCATGATAGGCTCCGTTCCTAATGATGGAGGCTGAACCCCCTGAAGGAATTCAGCCACATTCACCTGCATCACATCAGAGTCCTATTTGCCTCTGCAGGCATTTTATTAAACCATGCAGGCTAAGAATAAATGTACAGGCATGCCCGGATATCTGCTGGGGCGCCATTCTGGACCCCACTGTGGATACCTGAAACTGGGGACCCTTTCATAAAGACAGAAGAACATCAGTGGTTTTGCTGCAATCAGGTAAAAAACAAGATTCATTTAATGTCGCCCTGTCTTTCTAATAGGCGTCCCAGTGTCCATGGATAACTGACACTATGGGTAACGAATCAGTGGATACTGGGGAATGCCTGCTCAACGGGAAGACAAGGAGGCGGGCTTAAGACTATCATCAGAATCAACCAAGAGTATTTATATACCGCTTTTCAACACAAGTTCACAAAGTGGTTTGCAGGCAAATAGTAGTAGTAGTAGTAGTAGTAGTAGTAGTAGTAGTAGTAGTAGTAGTAGTAGTAGTAGTAGTA
>JAJKFI010000088.1:858470-876294 GCA_029204185.1 Lerista edwardsae
CTCTCTCTCTCTCTCTCTCTCTCTCTCTCTCTCTCTCTCTCTCTCTCTGCCCACTTCTCCCATTCAAAACTGGTCACAGGTCCAAATCCTAACTGGACACCACTACACACACACACACACACACACACACACACACACACACACACACTTGTGCTGCCCGTTCTTGAATTGGTCTACCAACAGCCTCTGAAGCACAGGAGGATGATTGTGTGTGTGTGTGTGTGTGTGTGTGTGTGTGTGTGCAAACACCTGACGCCTCGTGGCACGGCCCTTTCCCCAGGACTCCAGAAGAGCCGCAAGAAGCCCTGGACTTGCCAAGTCGGCGTGAAGCATCTCGCCCTGAGAGACCGTGACAGCTCCAGAGAGTCTTTGCTGCGAAAGGGCTGACGGAGCACCGGAAAGTGCCTTTCAGGACTCAGCAGCCTGTGCAGATGGCACAGCACTGCTGAGCGCCAGCTGCAGGAGCCGCACAGTGTAAAGGGCATCCCAGGGCTACCACCATCCTATAGCAGGACAGAGCTGTAATCTCAGGATAAGGGGCAGAGGCTGTTTCAGGGCTCCTTTGCAGAGCAACTCTCAGTGTGTGGCTGCAAAAAACCTTCCCGGTCGTAACGTCCAGATGCCCCAAGCAGGATCTCTCTCTATTAACTCTCTTTCCTTTGGAGTCAAGCTGTGTAAAAACAACCCATCACAAAAGCATCCCTTGCATTTGAGTGGGTGGCCGAGCCAGCCAACTGCACAGCTACACAAGCAGGCCAGACACAGGTCACTCACCTGCTCTCTCCAGGAGTCCGTCAAAGGCCCAACGACGGTCCATGAACTGTTCCAGGCCCAGGGCAGGATCATCCCAGTCCCTGCAGAGCTCGGAGCTCCCAGCCCACAGGCAACGCTGCCCCTGCTTCCCTGTCTCCAGACTTCTTTCCTCTCGGTTCCTCTGTTTCCCCCCCCCCCCAACTGATCAGCAGGGCCTCCTCCACTGTGGCACCTGAGCTGCAGGACTCTCGGCTCAGCCGCAGCAGGTTCTCTGGTTATCTCTCCAGGCCTTTGAAATTGGGCCTTCTGCTGTTTTAATCCTGGTTTTTAACTGCGGCCTGCTATTTTATTTTTGGCCTTTTTTTTTTTTAGTTCTCTTTTGAAAACAGCCTAAGAAATGTTGTTGAAGGGCAGTTAATTAATGTTATAGTTATTGTTAATTGTTCTGTCTTCTGCAGTGCTGCTTGAGGATCCCTGGGCTGACTTGCCTGTGCTCGAGGGTGCCTAGGAAGCTACCTATGGAGCCAGGATGGCGTAGTGGTTCGGGAATTGGACTTAGACCTGGAGGACCCAGGTTCGAATCCCTGCTCAGCCATGAAGCTTCCTGGGTGATCTCTCTCTCTCGCTCTCTCTCTCTCTTTCTCAGCCTTACCTTCCTCACAGGGTTGTTGTGAGGACCAAAGGGGAGAAGGAACACAAGGGCAGTCTAAAAATGTGAAAAACAGCTATAGCCAGACCATTGGTTCAGCTCATTCGGTATTGTCCACCCAGACTGACAGTGCTGGTCACCCTCCAATCCTACCTGAAGATGCCAGAGGCTGAACCTAGGAGCTGCTGCATGCAAAGCAAAAGTCATCATGTCTGTTCTGCTTTGAGACATCCCCTGGCACCTCCAAAGCTCGACTGGTGCCCCATTGTTCCATTGCAGTGGAAGGGAGATGAGACAGCCGGATCCTTCAGCCAGGCATCCTATCCTACCCTATCCGCCGGGGACGCGTTCCTGCTGCTTCCGCTAAAACCAAAAACCGCGGTCAGCAGCAAACCCCTTTTCAAATTCCTCCATCGTGCTAATGAGTCACTTCTTCGGTTGCAAAGACTTTGCAACAGGCCGGTTATTTTTTTTTTATTTGCTTACTGCATAATGCTGAGAAGGTGAAAGTAGACACTGAGAAACTACCGGCCTGAAAGCCGGTAGGCGGATGCTACAGGATGCCACAGAGAGAAGGCTAGCAGGAAGTGGAGTCCGGGGTTCTCTGTCTGCGCCCCCTGCTGCCCACATCCTGATAGTGTTCTCTCTGTCACCTCCTGCAGTGTTCGTCTACCTGCTGTCAGTTGAGTGCTCTCAGCATTCTGTAGCAAGCAAAGCAAAGCAAAGCAAAAAACAACACTTGTAAAGCTCTTGTAAAGCCTTTGTGAAGCAGTAATTTGCATGATGGGATACTGTGGATAAGTAAAGTGCAGATAACTGAAACTGTGAATAGTTTCAGATCCAGGGATATGAAGGGAGTCCGCATTCAAATCGTGACAGACAGCAAACTAGGATTTTGCCAGCATTTAACTAGTCAACAAAAAAAGGGCTTACCAGAAATGGACTTGCTTGACCAAGGGAGCAAGGCCCTTGCAGGCCATTTCTGCTGAAGACTTGCATTCACTGATACACTCCATGCATCTCTTTCTTTGCATGAGCCACGGGAAGGGAAAGTAAGATCTTTATCTGCATGCTCAACATATCTCAGCTCAGGAGGAAAAATCTCCAAAGCCCTGGGTTTGGGGCAGATTTAATTCTCAGGAAATAGGCTCAGGCAGAACCTTCATCTTTGCTGCAAATCCTCCCTAGGCATGACCCTGCCGTTTACAAAAGTGTGGATCATGCTGGAAACAGAACTATCCTTTCCGAGGCTACAAATGGCAAAAGTCTAACGGCGAGGCCCTTTTGCGAAGAGGGAGGAGGACAAGGAGCTCTATTTTACGTTCTCTTTCTGAAAACCGCAAGCACCGTCGACAACGCTCAGCGTTAACAAGCGACAGTGCCCCACCTCTTGTATTGCCTCTACAAAAAAAAAAGGAAAGGAAGAAACCAAACAAGGCATTTCAATGGCTTCAGAGAATAAGGGCTGCCTAGAGTCACAAGGATAAGGACGGCCCGGTCAATATTGGAGATGTGAAGCTTCTGAGAAGCTTTTGACAAGGACACTCGAAGAGCCCTTTCAAACGCTAGTCACAAAGTAGAAATGTCCTTTTTTTTTCCCCTGGGCATTAGCAACCTATTAAAGACAGAAGGCGCAGAAGCGCCACATCCAAAGCAATTCATCCCAAAGCAGAGGGCCGCGGCGCTGGCAAGGCTTGATCTCAGTGCAAGACAGTCTTGCCCATTGGACACCCTTTAGCGGACAGCCCCCATTTCCACCGTAAGGGAGCTCAGCCCCCTCACCCGCACATACAAGGGCATCGCGGGGCTTTCAATGCCACACAGAGGCCGACGGAAACCGGCAGGAAAAGTGGCACTATGATTATGCAAATCCTGGGCGCCAACTTCCTCGCCGCAGATGTTGTTGCAATGCATCTGGGGTTTGTCCATGATTCATTCATCTCGCACATGTTCCCACTCAACCAGCTACTTAGAGTATTTCTGCCTGACAGCAAATGGCTGATTGTTCAGTCTTAATCATATTTTCTGAAGTTTACTCCATGAACATCTGTGTACAGTCATTACAGAGCTGGCACCAGCTCTGAGGCACCGCTCATTTTTTTCCCCGCTCTCTCGATGACGCGCTTATGCTGTCTTCTCTTCCGTTGACGAGAATGCAGAAAGCAAGCTTCAAAGTGGCTGGGTTCTGCCCAAGAACATGGGGAACTGCCTTCGATGGGGTCAGCCCCTTGTCCATCTTGCTCAGGATTGTTGAGGCTGATTGGCAGTGCTTTCAGGCAGGATTCCCCCCCCCCAACGCACATAAAAACTTTTTGAGAAGGACAAAATTGTCACTTAAAAATTGAGTTACTTTGGTACCTGGTGAGATTCAAATATGAATCCATCTTCTACACTGGAGCTTTTTTGAAATTCCCTTTTTGAAGCAATGCATGCCATCCCAAGATAAAAGCATAAATATTATTAACTTGTGTCTCATCACAGTTCATTACATATTCAATCTGTTGCCCACTGATGCATTTCACCAAATTTCACACAACTGTGATTTTTGAAAGCAAACCTCTAATGCTGAAATTCTAGGCAGCAAAACGTCTCTTGAAATCCATAGCTCCTGCTATCTGCCTCCCAACCCCCACAAACATTAGTACATGACTATTATTTTCAGAACAAACACCAGAAAGTCCTAGTCTCGCAAAACTGACCACTGATACCTCCATGCTGATTTCTCTGAAACTGTCATTCTTTGTTCAGCCACCTTTAAAACAAACAGCAAATTCAGGCAACATCATTGCCAAACTGTTGCATTCCAGTGGTTTTTGGTAATGCCTTATTTTTTCAGACCTCAGTTGTGGCATTTTTGTAATGGTGTTATTGTAGTCCTGTCCAATCACTCTTTGGACTCGAGGGGCTTCCGGTTTGCAGATTGATCCTGTTCTACTGCCCCAGAATTAATCAACACACACCCCTCTCTCTCTCTCTCTCTCTCTCTCTCTCTCTCTCTCTCTCTCTGTGTGTGTGTGTGTGTGTGTGTGTGTGTGTGTGTGTGTGTGTGTGTGTGAGAGAGAGAGAGAGAGAGAGAGAGAGAGAGAATGCACCACTGGGGAAAATTCGTTGTTGTGCCTTGTGCGTCCCTGACAGCATTTTTAGGCTCTGTTCGGGAGACGCAACCGCTCTTCTTGACACAATAAATGTTGATAACCCTTTAATAATTTCAGATTAATGAGAAATAGGTGCAAGTGAAAGGAAAATCCATCATGTTGGTTCAGGTACCTGGTTCTGCTCCCAAAGCAAGCATTTAGCATGACACAAATTCTCTCCAGCTCGTCTCCTGCCCCTGAAGTTCAAGGTATGCTGGATGTTTGTATGTGGCTTTGATTTCCCTACAGAATCCTCACACTCAGGCTGTTTCGGAAGATAAAAGTCACCCTTCACTACCCTCAGAATATGCAGGTGTGGTGTTTTGTTTTGTTTCCCCCAAGGAGCCTGTGGATTTAATGCAAAACCTGATTCTAGCATTGGCAGAGGGGATGACTTGTGCATGCCACTGCAACTCAGCCTTGAGCTTCAATGCAAATGTTTTATCTACACATTGTAGAAATTAATCCTTTAAAAAAATGAATGGCTACAAATGTCACTGGGGATGTACTGGGAATTGGACTATCAGAGGTTCTTGGGCTCCTCCAGCTGGCCGTCAACATGGCTGTGGCACATCAACAGCAACTGCCCAGAGAGCATCACCCCGTAATGTGATGCAGAGGCAGGCCAAGAGGAAGGCTACACGTTTGGAGGTCAAAGCAATTCCCCCCCTCCGCCTGCCAATTCATCAGCCCGGCTTGGATGTAGCCTCGCAGGCACCTAGAAAAATGCCATGTTCTTGCTTGTCCAACACACACGAACAAAAGCAATCTCTTAGGGCAGGGTGGTCCAACTTCTAGCAGCCTGGGGGCCACATGACCCTGGTGCGACCCCCCAACTGTGCTGACCCGATGTCGTGATGCCAATTACTTCTGTGCTCTGAGCCGTCACGAAAAACTCGATCAGGAGGCTCAGATTGCAAATGGCAGGGCTTTGACTCTCCCTGCTGCACCAGTCCAGCTTCTCCTTCTTCACAAGATAATGTGGAAAGGCCCAGCAGGGATATTAAAAAAACTGCTGAAGAGGGAGGAGGTGGGGGCTGTAGTGAGGCTTTTTTTGGGGGGGGGCAAAAAGGGCCTCGCAGGCCGCATGTGGCACCACCATATCTTAGTTGTTCCTGGCTTGGAGTGACAAAGCAGGACCCCCAACCCCAGCCGTCTTCACCAATTCCAAGCCAAATTCCAACAAGGAGCCATGCTAAGGAAGCCATGAATCAACAGTCAAGATTCAGCCAACAATGCGGCCACTGTGATGCAGGTTTTTCTCCTACGTCTCCGCCCTGTTAACACATAAAGCAGGGGATGGAGAAAGTACAGAAGAAGAAGAAAAGGCTGCTTCATTAACACTGGAACTACTGGGCACTAGAGCATTTCCCCTGTGGCTGTCCTAGCTAACGTGGGACCACTGAAGGGTAAGCAGCACACTCCCCACTGCAGCGTGCCGGCCTCTCTTCCCAGGAGAGGAAGCAGCTCTTCATTTCCCAGTGTCTGCCATCAAACATACAGTCGCGCCTGCTGAGATCCCTGATCTTGAGCTATTCCCCCCCCCCCGGCAACGTCAACACACGTTCCTCCAAGCAGGCGCCTCTCCGCTTCTGTTTGTTTCTCCACAAAGAGTCCGTCCTGCGGCAGCCGGGCCATCAGGTGCGCTCCGGCACCACTGGGGTGGGCAAACTGATTCCCTCTGTTCCACGAGGCCGACTGTGCAGCATCGCATTTGGCATCGCCCCCCCCTCGCCCCGCACCACTGCCTTTGCCTGCCCTGTTCCTTCCATCCGGCTCACAAAGCAATTAGGAACCCGGCTCGTCGTCTGCAAGCAGTGGATGGCGAGAACGGCAAGGCGAGGGGCTCCCGTTTGTGCACTAATGACTTTTGGGGAGGGCGGCTGAAGTGCCTGCGTCATACGCCTTCCGCTCCGCACGAACCTGGTCGCAACCCTCTGGGGTTCTGAGAAAGGGACCGTTCTTGCTCAGCTTCTTTCCTCCCTCTCATCCCCACTTCCTGCTTAATAGCCATCAGCTTGATTTTGTTTTTTTCCAGTGGCCCCCTGCCCACCCCTTTGCCTTGTGCAGTAAGTTCTGCTTAATAACAGCCAAGCTTTTATCTCTCCAGGTCTTAACGCTGCCCTTTCACTCCTTTTATGTATTTCTCAAAATTACTGGCCCTCCACACAATCTGTCACCTTTACACCCCTCCACAAATTGAATTTCAAGCTTTCTAAAGCCTTGCCAAGACGCTGCGCTTCGGGTTTCGATGGGGGGGGGGACTCCACGTTATTTATCTACAGTGCACTTCCTGCAACACTCCAGTAGCAGCACATCGCAGGACAATTTGTCCAGAGGTGGAAACAAAAGCAAAAAATAAAAAATGTTGGCCAGGAGCCAGCACCTCGACCACCAAAACTGCTTAATTAGCTTCTCCTTGGAGAGTCGGCTGCAGCACAGATGCTTTGGGTGCAAATAAATACATGAAAAAATTGTGTCACTGTAACAAAAAAAAAACCTGGATTTGCAAGCCAGACAGGTTGAGTTCTAAGTGCCTTAACTATTGGTTCACTGATCAAGCCACATCCCACCAACTTCTCCCACCCTCTTGTACAGGAGGACCAATCAGAGCAAGTGATGCGGGCTCAACACTGTCGCAAAAACTCCCTTCCTCCGGAACCAACCAGCTGACGGTCAAAGGCAACATTTTCCCCACGACCACTTCCCAACGTTCCAAGATGGGACTCATCCTTCTCCAAACAAGTGGTAAGATTCATGGAAGTCCACAAGGAATTTGTGGTTATTAAGTTTTCATTTACTTTTCACTGGCTTTATGGCTATGTTATTTGTTCGCTGAGATACAAAAGAGATATAGGCATGCCCCGATATCTGCTGGGGTTCCATTCCGGACACACACACACCCCGTGGATACCTGAAATGGTGAATACTGGGGACATCTTTTTAAAGATAAGAGAACATCAGTGGGTTTTCTGCAACAAGGTTAAAAAAAGCTATTTGTTCCTCTATCTTTTTAACAGGTGCCCCAGTAGCCATGGTATCCGTGGATAACTGAAACTGTGGACACCAAATCAGTGGATACCAGGGCATGCCTGTACTTTGGGGGCAGAAGTAGCAGAACATAATTCTATAATAGCAGCAGCAATCTGAAGAATGCTATTTCACCTTCAATCACATTCCAGCAAGTTCCAGTCTATGTTCACCTGTGTTTGCCTCCTACTGAAATTCAAGATTGTCCATCCACTGCTTTTTAAGCTTTGGTTGGGCTAATAATCTTTCCTCCCTGCCACTCCCAAAAGATTCAAGGTACTCCATGCAGATTATAGTATTTGTAAATAAATGTAATTGCCACATCTTGTTGGGAACTGAAAGGCTATTTTCCCTGGTTAATTGCAATCCGAAAGACAGTCCCAGATAGAAAATTAGTACATATTTTAAGGTCATCTCAGAATTGGAGGGCAGAGGCATTTCCAAAAAAATGATCATACTCTTCTAGATAGGGTTCCTGAACTACAATTTCCCAGAAGGCTATTTTTTGTGCTCATTTCTGGGTTTAGCTGGGCAGCGCATCAACACATGAAACGTATTGCAGAAGATTGGGGAGACCAGAACGGAATATGAGTTCCGTGTACCATTTTGACATCTCTGCTAAGAAGCAGCATTTTCTCTTCCTGACCCTTCCCGCGTTGTTTGCTCAGAGATAGTGGAAAAAATTTCAGGGCATCTGCTTCAGGCTGTTATCAGAATTATACATTTGGTGTTGATAGCTTTTAAGGAAAAAACGTTATTATTAGGCCACCCTCCACTTTTATCTCTTATCATGGTTGAACTCCTGCAAACCTTATCACCTCTTTTAGCTAAAGGTATGATAATTGGCGCTTTGCAATTACAGGTACAACATGCAAAGGTTTAATGGGCCCATTTGACAAGGAAAGGGAAAGGAATTGCAGTGGTCTTATCTGTTAACACTTTAATAGTACATTTTCCCCCCACTAATTAATCCGTAGTTACCAAAGTAATTGCAGGCAGCTATAATTATAAATAAGAGATCTATGGTAACCTCCGGAGAACGAGGGAAGGGGTGGTGCTGGAATGGAACTGCTGGAAGAGAGCATCTCAAATGCAAACATGGATGGTAGGTAGGGCATTCTGCTGGGCAGAACTGCCAGCAGCCACTGCGCCACAGCTAGCCATGTGCCAGCCATGCGCCAGCTCACAGATAGTCTCCCAGATTTCCCACCTATGTGAAAATGAGGCTCTACCGTTCTGAAAGGTGTAGCAGCTCTCAGTCTAGCACCTCATTCTGCAGAACACCTCCATTTGTTCTCAAATCAGTTACATGCCCCCAGCAGAATAAAAAAGGCAGCTCTGCAGACATTAATCAACTGCTGTACTTTTCTCCCCATGCCACCCCCCACAGTCACTAATTATGTCCCCAGTGTGGGAAGGCAAAAGAGGTTCTTTGGCGGAGAGCCGCACTGCAGTCAAGGTAACATACTTTTGTCCTGGCATGTTTGCGGAGGATGAAGGAAGAATGATTGCAACAGGGAGGGTGAAATGTTGGGGGTGGCGTTTCTGCAGCGCTAGCCCCAAACGCTTGTTGTCAGATACAGGGTGGTTTTGCGTAAAACCAGCTCTGATGCAAAGAGAGACAAGCTACTCTGGGGTCTGGCAGTGTGGCTGCCACCTGGATAGTGTCTAGTCCAGCAAGAGGCAAGCATCAGCAGAAGAGAGGAAGGAAATGTCTCGCTTCAAATCATCACTGAATGGAAGAGGGCTGTGTTGCAGGATCATCTGGTCCCAGCCAGCCAAAAAGAGTGGCATTTAAGAACATAAGAAGAGCCCCGCTGGATCAGGCCAAAGGCCCATCTAGTCCAGTTTCCTGTATCTCACAGTGGCCCACCTGGTGCCTCAGGGAGCTCAGTGGGCAACAAGATGCCTGCAACCTGTTGCCACTCCCTTGCACCTGGCATTCTGAGGTAGCCTACTATTAACGTAAGGAGGTTGGCACCACCCATCATGGCATATAGCCCATGATGACCTTTCCTTCAGAAATCTGTCCAGTCCCCTTTTAAAGGCATCTAGACCAGATCCCATCACTACCTCCTGTGGCAAAGAGTTCCACAGATTAACTACACAGATTATTTGCTGCTGATGATTGCAAAGCAGACTTGGCCTTCACTTTGCTTTTGGGACCAGAGCAGAGGCAACAGGTTCACAAGCCGCCCACCTCTTGGGGGGTGAGAGAGTTGCATTTAAATAGCCATGTTTCTCTGTATTTACAGAACTAGAATAAAACCGAAACAGATCAAAACAAAGGCAATGGAGTGGACTTCAGGAGTGAGGAAGGGGAGGGTGGTTTTGAAGTCAGGAGTCTCCTTCCACCAGTGCAAGGGTTTGCCAGTCTGGTGGACGTGCGTCAGAGGCACTGATGGGGAAGAAGTGGAGAGGGGAGGTTGTTTCCAGAGACTTGAGTCTCTCAAACAGTCTTCAAACAGTCACCTGCTTTGTTTGGTGCCCTCCTGACCTTTCTGAATGCCAACAGTCCATCAGACATGGTTAGATACATCAGGAGCATTAGAAGAAGCAATGGAGTGTAAACACAGCCACGCTTCTGTGTGCTGCTTGGAGAAAGCGTTTGGGAGCAAAACAAAACAAGACCTCCAAATTGTCGCAGCGAGCTTGAGTCCAGCAACTGGGGGCTGCTGTAGCTGCTGAGCAGCACTGCCAAAACATCGCTTGGCTTGGACAAAAGCCAAGTGGTGATCACCACGTCTCCTGGCAGCATATTCCACCAACTGAATATGCACTGTGTGATGCTGTGTACACATGTTGTAGACTTGCAGACGCAAGGATTCGAGACCACAGGGGTGGAAGGAAAGTATCAAGCTTTTTATTTTAAAGTTGCGCAACTTGTCTCAGAGGAATTTCAATTTCCAAATTCTGAGCCCCGAACAAAGTGAGGCTTGGCTTTTTATACATTTCATACATACATTGCTTACACATTTCCTGTGTCTACATAGACAAGCTTTATTGATTGGCTACCTGCACTTGCCTGCCTATGTAGACTTGCTGAGGTTTTTGTTTTCTTTGAAATTTGTGGTTACACGTTTCCTATAGAACTTAACTTTGAACAGCTTAGCAAGTGTTTAACCTTTTCACCTCAGACAAGTGTCTTGGTGGTACATGTGTAATCAAAGCCGCAAACAGGGTGGGGGAAGAGCATTTACTGGGAAAGTTAGCAAAGCGCACTTTTCTTATCTGATCTTAGCAGGTTGGTCACAGCTTGTTTTGCAGTCGGGCTTGAACCACAGAATTTAGCTAGTCAGAGTAGGAAGGGGGGGGTGAGGGGTGTCTGGTTCAGCGAAGCTGTTTGTCAGAAGCAAGCGTTTTCTGCCTTGGCTTTTTCACCATCTTTTCTTGCCCACCTCACACACAGCATTTATTTTATTTATTTAAAATATTTATTTAAAATATTTATATCCCACCTAAGAACGGCTCCCTCTCTACAGACCTTTCCACAGGGCCTTTCGACAGGGCCTGGCATTGAACCGACGCTGTGGCCTGACGTCTTCAATGAGAATGGAATTTTAATTATTTGTGTGGTTCTTGGGTTAGTTCCTGCTTGAATGTTTGTTTTTATGCTTAATGTTTTCGATACTGTTTAAATTAAATTTTATGTTGTAAGCTGCCTTGAGTGCCTTCAAATATGGGAGAAAGGCGGTAGGTAGGTAGGTAGGTAGGTAGGTAGGTAGGTAGGTAGGTACACATTTGATACTGTTTCAGAAGAAAATGTCCAGGAGTACCCAGCACCAGAAATCAATGATCAAAAGAGCAAACTGTCCTCTGCTTGAACTGGATTTCCTGGCAATCTATTTTACTGAACAGGCCCAAGGTCAAGTGCTGTGAGAGAAGAAGAAGCCCCTCTCCTCCACTTTCTCCATAGCACAGTGGCTCCCAAACTGTGAGCTGTTGTGCCCAGGGGAGCCACGGAATCCTCGTGAAGAACCTGCCACCCTATGTGATGTATGGGATTGCAGCCCTAATGCAAACCCGCGGCCAATGGCCCAGTAGGTCCAGGAAGCTGCCAGGCAACAAGGTTGGGAACCACTGCCATAGCACGTATAGTTGTGACTCCTTCCTTCATCTCCCATCATCCCTTGCGCTGCATCTTCTTTACTGCTCACAGTGGCCATCTATGTCCACTCTCAGCTGCCATTCCCCCATATAATGCATGGCGTACGTCCACTGAAATGTCCCACTTTCATAAGAACAGAAGAAAAGCATAAGAACTTAAGAAGAGCCTTGCTGGATCAGGCCAAGGGCCCATCTAATCCAGCTTCCAGTATCTCACAACGGCCCACCAGGTGCCTCAGGGAGCACACAAGACAGCAAGATGCCTGCATCCTATGGCCACTCACTTCCATCTGGCATTCTGAGGTAAATATGAGGTAAATAAAACAGAATTTGCTATCCTGTCTGTGGGGAGGGAGCGGTAACAACTTGCAACTCAATCTGGGCCTTAAGAACATCAGGAGCCCTGCTGGATCAGGCCAAAGGCCCATCTAGTGCAGCTTCCTGTATCTCACAGTGGCCCACCAGATGCCTCAAGGAGCATGCAAGGCAACCAGGTATCTGGTTGCCACTCCTCTGAATCTGGTATTCTAAGGTAGCCTATTACCCTTGCACCACCCCCAAGAAAGACACCAGAATGAGGTTGGGGTTTAACTTTATTGAACACAAATGTAAATCATGAAATCTACTTAACACCCATCCCGCCCAGGAATTTTCTGGATTTCCTGGAGGACCATGGGCTCCCTTCCAACTCTATGATCCTACAAGACACAAACCAAGCTGCTCTCACGGTGATGCTACCAATTACTTATTAAAGTGGCTTGACCAAAGGTAATAAGGCAGGAAAGAGAATTCAGGCCAGTAGGGGCAGCACCCCAGACATCGTTAACCCGAAATGCAACACTCCATTCCAGAAGGCAGCCTTGCAGCTGTTTACACCTAAGCCTTTCTCTCCATCTCAGAAGTAAAGGAGGCTGCATTCATCACCACGAAGAGCGTTCAGGAGCCGATCAATTCTCACTTGCCTTCTCCGGGTTTAGCTCAGTCCATCATGCAATTATCACACGCAACGTAAAATACAGCTCCCTGTTCACAAACGGAAGGCTCACTGGTGGCTTCCGAATGACTCTGACAGCACTGATATTTCAGGCCTGTGCATAATCATTGACTGGTTTTATCAAAGCTGACACGGCTCACGCATGCTTCAGTGGGTCTCCCTACCTGCCAAAACATTATCTGAATCAAGCCATTCCACACCAATGGAGGCCTCGTCATGATCTCCCCCAAGGCTCTCCAAACAACTGGAGTTTACTCCACGATTCTCTCGCACTGTCTCTTTCCCTCGCAAGGGAGGGGCCTTGGGATGGCATCTCTAGCACAATCCCTTTCTTTCTGTTGCTGTTGAAGGAGTCTGGTTTTTTCTCTCCTTTTTTTAAGAATAGAAATGCACAAGATAACAATACTTTGGATTATTATATGCAGGCAGATTATAAGTCACTTTATGCAGGTTTCATGGTGCAAGGCAGAGATGTGTGATTATTAGAGGCAGGGGAGACAGTGCCACATAAGAAGAGCCCAGTGGTGTCATCTACTCTCTCGTAAGCCGGAACGCGGGCGGGACTTGAGTGATTGACAGACGGTCAACTCACTTCCGGGTTCTTCGCGCGCCCCGCGCGGCTTTCCCTCGCCTCGGAGGGAGCGCCTGCTCGCCAGGGGGGATGGGTGGGGGGCGCGCCGGGTGCCTGGGCGAGCAGGCGCCCCCTCCGAGGCGAGGGAAAGCCGCGCGGGGCGCGCGAAGAACCCGGAAGTGAGTCGACCGTCTGTCAATCACTCAAGTCCCGCCCGCGTTCCGGCTTACGAGAGAGTAGATGACACCACTGGAAGAGCCCCTATGCTGGATCAGGCCAAAGGCCCATCTAATCCAGCTTCCTGTATCTCACAGTGGCCTACCAGGTGCCTCAGGGAGCACAGGAGACAACAAGATCCCTGCATCCTGTTGCCACTCCCTTGCACCAGGCATTCTGAAGTAGCCTACTATTAATGGAAGGAGGTTGCTCAACCCGTCATGGCATATAGCCCACGATGGACTTTTCCTCCAGAAATCCATCCAGTCCCCTTTTAAAGGCATCTAGGCCAATGCTATCACCACCTCCTGTGGCAAGGAGTTCCATAGCTTAATTACCTGCTGGGCAGTGGTGTCATCTAAATGATTTAAGAACAGGTACTCACTTTTGATTGGCACGTGTCGGGACCCGCCCACTGGAAGTGACGTCATAAGCCAGAAGTGATGTCGTGGCAGGAAGTGACATGAAAAAAGCCCTTTTTGAGGCCTCAGATGATTTTAAACTGACCCAACAGTTGCAACAGTATTCCACAGCACCCCCAGAACATGTGAAGGAGGCCTGGCATCATGTTAAAACCCCAGAGCAACTCATTTTTCAGTGGCAAGGAAAGGAAAGGCTCCACTCGCTGCCTGCCTGCCTGCCTGGCTCTGAGAACATGCAGGCAACTCAAACATGCAGGAAATTCAAACGTTGCAGAGGGCGGAGTCGACGAGTGGGCGGGCGAATGGGCGGGGCCAGCTGTAATCCTAGAAATCGGTACTCGCGTACCCCCGCGTACCCCCTGCATGACATCACTGCTGCTGGGTAATAAAAGTATTTCCCTTTATCTGTTTTCACTCTCCCAACACAATTTCAGCGTACCCCCGCGTATGCCCCTGCTACAGCGGGCGGGCTTTCGCCATTACACAACGAAACGCAGCGAGCGCACTGCCGATCACCCAGAAGACCCGCCCAGCGTACCGGTAAGATGACACTACTGATCAGAATGCCTTCTGAAATCATAAAAAGATCACTTCTATTTTTGGGGGGGGGGGACCCCAAAATCACTACATGGCTCTTGGCTCGTTGCCTGGGCTCCTGATTTCCTTGTAAGTTGTGCTTGATGCCAAACACATGGTAGTTGGGTCTCAGGATTGACAGGCGTGGGCAGGAGATGGACACGCCAACATTCCTGCCCCTCCCTTGGGTTACAGTCCTTGACGCTGAGTACATCTAAGCTCATACACTGTCAACCTAATGCGTTTTATTCTTTTCCCACAATCTTGCTATTTAGTGACCATGTGTTTTTCCCTGCTCGCTTGTCTAAAAATACTCAAGGGCCTGAGCAAAGCTGCCTATTTGGTTGAGGCTATTTCGATTATTTAAATTAAAGTTCACACTGCGTAATGTTAATCACCAAAAAGTATAACTTTGACACAACTGCACAAAATTGCCAGGTAAGGTGGGGATTTGAAGGGCTTGTGATACATCTAATTTTCACCTTTTTTCTGCCACATCTTGCTCTGAGAGAGAGAGAGAGAGAGAGAGAGAGAGAGAGAGAGAGAGAGAGAGAGTGAGAGAGAGAGAGTTTCAGGAATCAAAGTGGTTGAGAGCCACATAACAGAACATTGCGGTGCCACAGAACAGAGTTGAGCTTTAGACTAAGAACATAAAAACATAAGAAGAGCCCTGCTGGATCAAGCCAAAGGCCCATCTAGTCCAGCCTCCTGTATCTCACAGCGGCCCACCAGGTGCCCCAGGGAGGCATGAGACAACAAGATGCTTGCATCCTGTTGCCACTCCCTTGCACCTGGTACAAAAGTCCAATGGTTAAATCCTCACTCAGCAATGATGCTTACTGGCTAGCGCTGGGAAAGACACATTCCCTGGGCATTGCCTACCTCACAGGGGTGTGGTGATGCCACACTAAAACAGTGAGATGCATGGAACGTGATGGTGCCATATCGCAAGGCATTCAAGAGGCTACACCCAGCACCTGTGCAATCACAGTGGAGGCGGAGCTTTGATTGCGCGAGTGCTCCACCCAGCATGAGTGGTTGTGCGATCACTGGGGAGGCCAAGATCTTGTCTGCCTCTGCTCTAGTTGAGCCTTGGAGTCTAGTGCTTGTGGCAACGACAGCTCAGCCTCCCCTGTGATGGTGCAGCTGCTCAGAAATTGCATGGAGCTCATGTGCAATCACAGGGGAAGCTGACCTGTCGCTGCAGCAAGCTCTAGTCTCTCCTTGTATGTGAGGCTCTTTGCAGGGGAGGCATAGGAGGCTCTCTGGTGCCCCTGCTTGGAGGAAAGGCCCTTCTGTCTGCAACTAGGAAAATGTCGGAGAAGAAAAAGAGAACCCCTACAGCTCCTCTGGTGACTGATGGCTGAGCGAAGCGTCACCCGACGCCAGTCAATTTCCCCCGCTGCTAATCTCCTTGCAACGCGGCAATTACACGATATCTCCTACCAGACAGCCACTAAATACTGTCCTCCAAGGGAATTAGGTCTTCTTCATCTCCTCTCCTTTCTGTACTGGCTAATCATAGGAGCATGGTAATATGCCGTCGCTGCCATTCTCAGGGGTGAAAAGCAATCACACCGATGCTTGAAGAAATCGGCTGGAAGCAGAAGGAGAGGAAGCTGCTCCGGATATTCACTCTGTCATTACTGCCATTAGTTGATCAGCGTGCGTTTAAAGGGAGACTGTGCATGGGTAGATTCCTTTCTCCAGATAAAAGACAGAGCAGCACAAGATCAAACTTATTGGGGTACATACCCCATTGGGGTACATACCCCTTCTTACCACTCAAGGGCTTTGAAAAAACTATCTCCCCCTAGCAGCAATTTTCAACCTTTTTTTCATCTCGTGGCACACTGAGAAAGTGCAAAAATGGTCAAGGCACAAGAGCAGGGTGGTTTTTTCACATTGACAAGACATACCACACTGCTGGCTGGGGAGGAACATCCTCCAGTGGCCCCCCTAATAATACACAACACACTTCCAAAATCCTGCAGCACATCTGCAGACCATTCATGGCGTACTAACTGGTGAAAATCACTGTCCTGGAGTCATGAAGGCAGAGCCATTGCTGGAGCCAGGGGTGCTTCAGGAAGTGATGTCACAACATCGTTATATTGTGATGTCACTTCCTGGTCCCACTTCCAAGGAAGAAGTGCTGGTGGCTGCAGTGGCCCCACAGTCCGGCCGTCCTCATTCCCTCTGAATGAAAGCCTCCAAAAGAGGAGGAGGAGGGGTATCAGCCAGACCACGGGGCCACCACAACACAAGGAGGAAGCCCCACAAACCGGCGCCCCTTCAGGGGAAGGGACAGGACAGGACACGTGTTGGTGGGTACCACGTTCCCTCCGACAAGCCTGGGGCTTAACGTCTCTGCACCACTGCTCTCAAAACGCTTTTGCTTTGTTTTTAATGTGCAAAGGGGGCCCGGTCAAGGTGAAACGGAAAATTAGCCTGCCCTCGCAAATTTCAGAGTTTCAATCCATATATCTCAGTGCCTGCCTTGTGCAGAGTAGCCAGAAAGGTGTTCCAAGCAGTCACCCCGCCCTGAGACAGCAGTATAACACTCTCGCAGTTCGACTATCAATCCAAGTCTCTCCGGGCCAACTCCCCGGCAATCAATCAGGCGCTAGTTGTCAAGAGCGATGCGGAACAAGATTAAGGCAGAATCTGAGCATCTTGGCTCCAGATGTTCGCAGGGGACCTTGATGATGCCTGCAGAAGTGGTGGCAGAGAATAGCCCAGCACCTCCATGCAGATGATGCTTCTAGACAGGCACCAAACTCTGACATATGCTTGGCACCCCCACCGCCCCCCCAGTGCCCCCCAAGGATGTGAGAAGATGCCGAATTAACAAAACATAGCCTCAACTGTCTGAGAGTGTGCCCAGCATAACAACACAGTGTTGCAGAATTAACCCTTGCATGACTCGGGAACGCTAAATTACCAAGAGGGAATGTTAAAAATGGTTAAAAAAAAAAAAAGTCCCCCTAATTAGCACCATTTCAGATTACGTGCATTTGCCTATGTGAAGGGCTTTAAAATTCAAAACTAGAACTTAGAATTGCAAACGAATCAGTGTAGCCACTAAAGCAGCGGACCCACTGAGTCGAACCAACGAGCCCCGGCAACCACATGGGCGGCTGCGGTCTGCACTAGTTGCAGTTTCCGGACAGTCTTCAAAGGCAGCCCCTTGCAGAGTGTGCTGCAGTAATCTAATCTAGATGTCACTAGCAGTGGTGTCGCCCTACCGGTTCGCTGGGCGGAGTTATCTCGGCTGCAGGGAGGGTTTCCACGGTGATCGGCAGCGTCCTCGCTGCCTCCCGTAGGGCGGGCTTTCGCCATTACGCAACGGGAGGCAGCGAGGACGCTGCC